>APFE031741971.1:9971-51959 GCA_000404065.3 Pinus taeda | reverse complement strand
CTCTCTTAAAATAGCTTTGAACCAATTGAGCTATACAAAAAATTTGAGAGAGAGAGAGAGAGAGAGAGAGAGGGGGGGGGCCTTGGGTTTTGTGCTTGCCTTGAGAAAGCTCTTTTTTTCCTACAAAACAAAAACATAAAACCCAACACGAATATGCAAAGAAAAACGAACCTTACGGCCCGAAGTTAGCTTTAGCCGAAAACTAAATATTTTTCTCAATGTTTCTGATTTTCCAAGATCACACTAAGGTGCAGGGAAAAGAGCATACACATGAGAGAAAAAAACTTCATTTATGTTTCTGATTTGCCCAGATCGCATAGAGTCGCAGGGCAAAGAGCATACGCAGAAATGAAAGGTATAGATCTGGTAATAATAATAAAAAGCTAAATAAACAGAAACCGAAATAACCAGAGAGAAAATAACAGTAAACTGCAGATAAACACTGTATACCTCCAGATCTTAAAAATTGACGCAGATAGGGCTACCGGAAACCTTTTCGCGTGAAACGAAAGGGGTTCCTCACTGGAACAGATGCTCTGAACACAACAGAGAAGTCCTCTCGGCTCGAAAGCAGTCAGAAACAATAGATCTAGGAAACGACAGCCGCATGCAGTTCTACCGGCTTCAGATTTAGATCACCAACAGATGCGGCCCTCAAATAGCTCTGATACCATGTAGGAATTTACAGGGTAAGTTCCTCAGACAGAACACCAAAAGGACACTGCTCACAAACAGATCACAGATCAATACACCAGTATTTTGACGTGGTTAAAACCCTCAGAGAGGGAAACAGTCCACGGCCTGCGCCAACGTGGCTACTAATAGGCAATTTATTAATAAAAGAATGAAAATTTACATAAGCTTCTCTCATGCACGATGAACCTACAAATGACCCTCCATGCGATTTAAATAGAATTCATGGACCAATCGGGTGTCAAGCCACGGATCAAGTGTCGGTAATACCGAGGAGAGAATGAAACCGTCGGATCACTACATATCGTGACCATCGGATTGTAAGTTACAAAATGTACAACGGTAAAGAAACACACTTTACCTAACTCTATACTAGACCAAGTTGAACTTAACTATTTCCTATGTGTCGGAATATCCTAACAAGGAGCATATATTACTTTAATTGAGTGAGCGTGGTCATCTTCTCGTAAGGGCATCTCATTCTTCTCTTTTTCTTCCATTGGAACTTCATTATTTTATAAATTTCCCATTTTATGTTTTCTATAGAAAAGCCTCATCGTTTGTAGAAATGTGTAGAATGTTGTCCATGACAATAGGGAATTCATAAATATTTTTAAGGTGTTAGAAATGTAGATCACTACTGAGGGGGAAGGGGTGGATGAATTAGTAGTGAAGGTTCTTATAAATTTGGCAATACTTTTGTTGAATCACTAAAAAACCATACACATCATAACATCAATAGATAAATACAACGTAAAATCAACACATAAGAGCCATGAAAACAATAACATAAACATGCACAAGGAGACACAAGTATTTCTAGCAGAAACCCTCAAGGAGAGAAGAACCACCTGCTGTTGCTATGTTGCTTCTCGTTCTCTTATTATTATTAATCAAATATTTTACATATTTTAGCTGGCCACCACTAGCTAGGAGCCTCTACCCATGTGAACAATATTATTGTCCACTACCAGCTAGAAAGTCTCTATTCACTTGACTTTGCAAGCCACTACCTACTAGAAGCCACCACTCCCAATAAGCCTTACCTAACCACCACTCGATGGAGATACCAAAAAGGATCCACCATCTCTATATTGTTTAGTCACTATTGAATGGAGGTCATCACCTCCTCAAACTCTTGGAGCCACACTTTCATTCATTTTCGAACTTGAATCCAAGGAGAACTACACAGGTCAACAACAACATATCCATCCTCTATAAAATGATAAAGTTAATCAATAAAAACCCTACATAAGATAATCTAAAAAACACTTCATAAACAAAAATTACACAAGATAGATCATCAAAGCTCCCTTTGCACCATATCCTCTCACTCTTCTCAATATGGTAGCTAAATCATGATTCTGCTACCCCTTTGCACCATCTCCTTTCTCTCTACTCTAAACACTATCACAACCCTCACACTCTGATCTAAATTTTTTTTCCTTTTATTTAATCTGCTAAAACATATAATTATTCTGTCTCCAAAAATAGATCAAGCTCTCCCTTTTCAGTCATAGTTTTTTGCCTCTTCATGCACCTCATTGATTTCTAATCTTCGCCATTGATATTTGGGTGTTCACATGCTTCAATAGCTTAAACTTTGTATATTCATTCATTCTCAGAACTCTCCCTCTAGCTTCTACACAAAACTTTACTCACTCTATACCCAATGTCTCACATTGCATTGATCCATTTCATCATCTATTTAAACAATTTGATCCATCTTCTCCACTACCCAAATGATCAATGAATTCACACTTGAATCAACTTTTCCAGTTGTAGATGAAGTCATTTTGAAGCTTCAACACAAATCCATGAGAAATTACCTTGGTATTTATCACTGGTGTTGGCATTATGACTAATATGTTGTCCTTGATAGAAACCTGCTTGATGTGTTGTATTTTGATGGAAACCTGCTTGATGAAGATGTCAACAGGATGTGTCTACATGTGATAGAGAGTTTGGTCAAAGGCATAGAAGTTCAAAGACAGAGGAATGATAAAGATAAAGTTTGAAGAAGTATACGCAGGTCCTATGAAGCAAAGTTGTGTACACAAACGAGTATGAAGAAGAAGAGGCACTTATAGTTTCCGCACCATGGTATTCTAAATACCAAGGGTCTTTACCATATTATTGACCCATGGTATTGAGCCCAACAATGGATATTTGATCCCATCAAAGAATACCATTAGCATTAGTGTGGTTTTGACTCGTGGTATTGGATAAAGGCTAAGCTACATAAGGAGATGAAGATGAAAGTGTTTGGGTGTGAATTGATGAATATTTTATGAATAGTTAGATCTGAAGCAAGTGTACATGTAATGGGCTATTAATGATTTCCTTGATCCAAAACTACTTTTGGACCCTGGAATTTCATGATGTATCAGATCCAATAAATCTGAAATGAAAATATTGATTGAGGTTTGATTTGATCTGAGATGATAATGATTTTACGTGTGATTATTCTCTGTATGTCGATATATGGATATGTCTGAAGTTATGTTGTGGAGTGAAGGTATATGCCAATAACTGCATATTTGTAGATGGGTTTGATAACTTGAAAGGTGTGTACACATGCAGGATTAATACTGGTAACTCATGTATCTATTCAGATTTGTACGCATGTTTCATTCATGGAAAGTGTGTATACATGTGGAAACTCTTTGTGGAAAGCACATATATAAGCTAGGGTTTTGTTGAATAGAATGTTTGATCAATATAATCAGTCTTATTGTGTTTCTATTGTTTGTCAATGAAGTCTTACTTGATGATTAGAGTTTAACAATGATATTTCAAGTTGAATTGATTGATTGAAGAGTAATGATGTTGCTAGCTATACATGATTGAACATTTGTGATGGTTCTGTAATAGTTTCATAATGATTCAATGGTTCAGGGCTTAACTAAGTGTGTGTTTTATAATAACAATGATCCAATTTCAGGCTTCATTGTTTTTCAGATCTATACATGGGTATGCCTCATGGAAAGCTCGTATATACACAGGATTGCTAAAGCAAAGTAGCATATATATTTTGATATTTTATTGATCAGGGTTTTCAATTGGTTCAGTGGGTTAATGCAATGTTTTGGTTTAGTATTGGTATTATGGTTATAGTGATCTAACTAATTTGATTGGTTGAGAATAATTTGATTGATTTGGGTCTTAGTTTATTCAGTGATTGGTTGATTGAGTGGATTCAATTATTGAGTGATTTATTGTAGTGATCAGTTTCAGTTTAAATATTTTGTATTGGGCTTAAATGATAGTAGTGGGCCAAGCTTGAAAATTTGATGAAAAGTGGCCTACAAGTTGTGATGTTTTGTAGCAGGTCGATCCAATGTAAAAATTTATGAAACATTGTCCATGAAGGTGTTGAGGGTTGGGGCCTTCAGTGAGGGAGTTGAAGCTTCCTTCTAGTGGTAGGTGGTAAATCAGATTAGGGGATTGGAGCTCCCTTCCGATGGGTGTTGGTAAATGATATAAGGGAGTTGGAGCTCCCTTCCAGTGGGTGTTGGAGAATGAGAGAAGGTTGTAGCCTTCTACAAGTGGGTGTATGCATGCTAGTATGACTTTGCGCTAGTACGAGATTGTAAGAATTTTTTATTCATAATAAAAATAAGACAAAGACGACAACAACGGTGGTTTTTTCCCACTTTGGGTTTCCACCTAAAAATCCTAGTGTTCATGCGTATTGATGTGTTTCTTATGTGTGATGGTTTATTTTGTTCTTACTACACATGGTTACTATTTAATTAATGTTTAATGAGATACTGATACATTGTTTCAATTTAAACAGATGATGAATTAACTGAAAAGTAATTTTACTGGATATACCCTAGTTGTATGCATAATAGTTGCATACATATGTGAGTTCGTTTCAATAAATTAGCATACAAAAATATGGATATGAAATTGAAAAGTTTAAATTGAGTTTTAAATACTTATTCCCCCCCCCCCCCCCCCCTCTCAGTGTTTTTCCCAACAATTTGTATCAGAGTGGGTCCTTCGGAAGAAGATTGATCACTTGAAGGAGATTCATGAAGATGAGCAATAAATAGGGAACAACATCTATTAGGCCACTATTGTTCAACAAAACCAATCTAGTTTTTTGGAAGGTAAGAACAAGAGCTTACTTACAGTCACTTAGAGTAGATGTATGGGGAATCGTTGAAGGAGGCTATCACTATCCGTACTCCATTACTACAAATGAAGCAAAAAGGAAGAAGTATGAGATCAATGCAAAGGTTTTCAATGCTCTGTTAGGAAACTTGACAGAATCATAATTTGTCAAAGTCATCCAGCTGAATATGATAAAGGCTATATGGGACAAGATCATCCAAAGCTATGAAGGTGACACAAAGGTAAAAAGTGTCAAACTTCAAACTCTTAGAATTCAATATGAAACTCTCAAAATTCATAATGATGAAAGCATCACAAGTTTTTTTCTTAGAGTACATGAGATCATGAATTATATGATAAATCTTGGTAAAGAAATAAAAGAATCATCACCGGTTGAAAAAATATTAAGGTCTCTAACTCCTAAATTTGATTCAAAAGTTTCCGCCATAGAAGAAATGGAGGACTTGAAGAATCTTACTATTGTGCAACTCCATGTGATTCTAACAACCTATGAAATGAGAAAAGTGTGTCCCTCAAGTATCATAGAAGTTGCATTCAAAGCTACTGTAAAAGGAAAAGAAAAGAAAGAATTAGGTTATGTATCAGAAGAAGAAGAGGCAAAATTCGTAAAGAAATTCCAAGTGGGTACTGGAAGATTCAAAGATAAGCTTCGTTTCAAGTGTTTTGCTTATGGTAGAGTTGATCATTACACTACTAAGTGTCACTATAAAGGAAAACATGAGAAAGGGAAAGAAGATGCAAAAATAAATAGGAGAAGTTTTGAAAACAAGAGAGGTTTTTATACACGTGAAGATAGTGATGGTGTTTCAAATGGTGAAGAAGGTGAGTCTGACCGAGAATGTCAATTACTTATGGAATTTGAAGATAGAAGTAGTAATGAGTTTTATTCCCTAGAAGGAAAAGACATTTTTATTGAAAAATTTTGACAGTGATATATCAGATGCAGTAATAGTTACAAATGTCAGCAAAAATTCAAGTTTGGGAGCACCCTTCTTTCTATTAATCAAGAAGGAAGACGATGGTAACAAAGAATTATCAAGTATGGGATTTTGTTCTAACTGAAGTCCATTTCCTTTTCTATGCAATAATGATAGTGATGATGACAGTGAAACAACTGAACTTTCACTCATGGGTAAAAGTGAAAGTAATCACTCTAAAGAGAAAACATATTAAAAAATGATGCCTCTAGAAGCAAAAGATCAAGGCAAGTAAGAAGCAATGGATAATGCAAATGTGCCTATGATAAGCAAAGATAATTATAAAAAATGGAAAGAAAAGATGAAGTCTAATATAATGAACCTTCATGTTTGGTATCTAGTATGTAATGGCTACAGCAAGATTCCTCCATCAGACGAGGAAGTGCAAAAGAACAGTAAGGCTTTGAGTGACATGTTTTGTATCATACCCGATTTGACAAGGTTATGCATTGTACAACTGCAAATAACATGTGGGATAAGCTACAAGCAATTCATGAACAAATCCCAAAGGAAGATTCCTCATCAAGGGAAATACCAGATAAGTTGCAGGAATATGATAACAAGGATCATATTAAATTAGTAAATGTTAGATTTTAAGCTTCTGTGGTAGTTTTTTGGAGTAGCATGATCCAGACTATCCACAGTATTATTTTCATTCTGTCGACATTTCGAACCCCAAAGGGGTTCCATCATTAGGACTAAACAATATTGTAAAGGTATGAAGCTGAGATTGTCTCTCTAAGAGCAGATCTTGAAAAATCAGATAAGCCGAATGAAGAACTACTTCAAGCATTTGAAGAACAAGAAAATGGGCTGAAAGAAGATATTCTCAAATTAAAGCAACAAGTGGAGGAAGGAAGAAGGGTTGAAGAGGGTATGAAGAAGCAATATCTAGAAAAGTAAAAGAAATATCAAAGAATGGAGGTGTAGGTGAGCATCATAAAAGGTAAATTAAAAGAAAAAAGATAAAAATTTGCAATTTCAAGATAGTACTAAGATTTCAGGTAATATTCTTAGTACTCAAAGGTCTCCAGTCATCAAATCTGGTCTTGGATTTCATGAAACCACTAAAGGAGAATCTAGTTCACAAGCTGAGGTAAGGAATTTAAAGAGTAACAATACAAAACTTTAAATGCTCAACAAAGAGATAAGAACTCTACCTGATCAACAACCAAGGAAAGTGAACCTTCAAAGAAAACCATTTACTCCTAATTATAGAAATTGTAATCAATTCTCTCCTCTTATCAATAATGTTGAATGTTCTATATGTCATAATTAGGGACGCATTTTAGCCAATTACAGAAGTTGTTTTTTTCAAGCTAATAACCACCTCACATAAAGACCATCAACTTCCAGATAATTTAAGGGATATTTTTTTCTTGAAATATATTTGGTCACAAAGCCATTAATTGCAATAGAAGGAATAAGAAATAGAAATATTATGATTCCTCTGCTCATATAAGATGTTATGCTTGTAATAATTTTTGGCATGTAGCAAAAGAATGCAGGAACATGTCTATGGATCGCTGCAAACAACATGGTAAGAAACCAGATAGGAATGTTGATGTTAGAAGACCTGAAAAATATGGATCCACCAAAATTTATAATAATAAGCAAAAAGAAGAAGAACATATAAGGTGTGTTCTTGTTGTGCACTCATTTGAAGAAGAAGATGAATGGTACATAGATAGTGGATGCTCTCATCACATGACTAGAGATAAGAGTAAGAAGGAGTCTCTCAAGAAAAACCAATATGGTAATGTTATTCTTGGAACTAATGTTCCAGCAAAAGTTCTGGGAAAGGGTAAAGCCAAAATTAATAAACATAGATGAGCAATTGAAGCTTTATTAGTTCAAGGACTAAAGCAGAATATTCTAAGTGTAGGTCAAATGGAAGATAAAGGAAATATAATTGTGTTTACATCAACCAAGTGCAAGGTTATGGGTGAAGAAACTAGAAAACTCATAGAAAGAGGAATAGAAAGCGAGACAAATTATATGTGCTTGAGGAACAAAATTATCACATATATGAGGATTCAAACTCATATTAAAAGAAGAGGGTGCCCATTGGAGTCCATTATTCTTAAAATAATACTTCTAATAGTGAATTCATAAGTGATGTGAGGTACATGACATCATAAGAACAAAAGATGATTATCAAGTTCTCAAGATCAATGACATATAATCTCAGGGGGAGAAATACATGTTTTTTCATTATGATGATTCCTATGATTGTTTTGATATTCATATTTCTTATACTACTGACAGTGAATCTGGTGTAGTAACAATGAATAGGTACATACAATACAGGCTTAGGGGGAGCCGAAGTTGTGAAGTTTCAGTATTTTACTTTCTGTACTTGTATCCTATGAAGAAAAGTCACGTATATACGCGATTTTTGATATGAACAATTGCGTATGTTTTTCTATGATGAAGAAATAGTGAGACAAACTTAGGGAAAGGCTTTGATATGCTTCAATCAATTATTATTTGGCTTTCCTATTATGATGGTTGATGGTTACAGTTTGTTGATGTTTTTTTTTTCTTTTCACTTCTGGTTCACGGATACCCAGGTCATTGGGTAGCCACTATGTCTAGGTATGTTCAACACTGAGTGGACCCTACTCGAAGGGGATCAACACCCCTCGGCCTATTTACTGACCTGACCCCAAGAGCTTTCGGGAATTGACCTTGTGATCTCCCGATTGGTGAGGCACTGATTTGACTAATTGAGCTAACTCTTGGGGCTTACAGTTTGTTGATGTTATTTAGAAGTGGTTTTGGATTTTATAAGTTGTTGATGCCTTGATGGATAACCGATTGATGAAGATAGTTTGATGTCCTAACTGATGGATGAGTTTATGTGATTTGATCTAATAGAGAACAGTTGGCACAAGTTCAAGGGGAGCATTTTCTATAATAGTGCATTGTTGGCATTATGTTTTAGAATTCCTTGGTACATAATGATGCTTATCAATGGTGATGATGCTTATGTTATGGAAGATCTTGAATGATGATGCATGAGTTGTTAAGTATGGTTGATGCTTATCAGATGTTGTGATGATAGAAACCTCTCGAGTGATGATATTGGTGATGATATGATTATGGATTGTCTTGTTATCTTATGCTATGATTATTTTATGATAATGTTGCTATCATGGATGAGGTTTATGGGATGAGTGGTTGAGTTTCATATAGGTAAATTAGTTTCTAATGTATGAAGAATTTGGACCAAGAGAATGATGTTGCTACATTTTTCACAAAGACATGGTTATTTATGTACGACTGCTACATCTGCTTGATGATACTTGGGAACATGGCATATTTTGATGATGTTGAAGAATGATACCTGGTCCTCACTTATGTTGTTGTTTCTACATACCTAGTCACATGTTGATGATATTGAAGCTACATTATCCTATCCTACATATTGATGATGCATTTTTGCTAACATATGCTTATGGTGCAGATCCTACATGGTATATGATGGTTGTGAAGACTATCTTGGTTTTGTTACCTCACTATAGAGGTCTTTGGTCTTGGTTATAAATTTCATATCTATCGTTTGATGTAAAGGTCATGTAAATACCTATGAAGTAATCATTGTAAAATTTATTCATGTATGGACTATTGTGGTCAAGTCATGTAATCCCATATTTTTGGGCATATGATGTAGTTTGTAACCCCACTGTGATTGGGTGACTGCTGTAAGTTTGAGTCCTTGGTGATAGGAAAGGTCATATCATACAGTCACATACTTCTTTGTATATCTTCAGAAAATTTAGCATGTGCTGAGGGGGAGCATGGTCAATTCAAATTATATTTACAACGCTTATGTCAACAAAGAGAGAGAAGCCTTCATTCAAGCACTGGTTAGCCCTTTTCCATTGATGTCAAAGGGGGAAAGTAACTTGGTGTTTGAAAATCTTGGTGCTTAACTTGATGTGTTTTATAGGTATCTAAGGGTGGTGGTGACCAAACACCAAAATTGTTGCCGTCAAGTCCAAAGGGGGAGATTGTTGGAATTATAAATAATATGTTGTCCTTAATGGAAACCTACTTGATGTGTTGTCTTTTGATGTCAACCTACTTGATGAAAATGTCAACAGGATGTGTCTACATGTGACAAAGAATTTGGTCAAAGGTATAGCAGTTCAGAGACAGAGGAATGATAAATATAAAGTTTAAAGAAGTATACGCAGGTTCTATGAAGCAAATCCACGCACACACACAAGTATGAAGAAGAAAATATGCGTACAGTTTCCACACCATGGCCCTTCTAAATACCAAGGGTCTTTACCATAGTATTGATCCCAAAAACAGATATTTGATCCCATCAAAGAGTACCATCAACATTAGTGTGGTTTTGACCTATGGTATTGGATAAGGGCTAAGCTATATAAGGAGATGAAGATCAAAATGTTTGGGTGTGCAAGTGATGAATATTTTATGAATAGTTATATCTGATGCAAGGGTGCATGTAATGGCCTATTAATGATTTTCTTGATTTGAAACTAAGTTTGCACCCAAGAATTTGACGATGGATCAGATCCAACAGATTTGAAATGACAATACTAATTATGGGTTGATTTGATCTAAGATGATAATGATTTGACGTGTGATTATTCGTTGTATTCTGAGATATGGGTATATCTGAAGTTTTGTTGTGCAGCGAAGGTTTGTGCCAATAATTTCATATTTGTACGCGGGTTTGATAACCTGAAAGGTGCATACACACATGGGATTAATACTGGTAAGTTGTGTATCTATTCAGATCTGTAGCATGTTTCATTCATAGAAAGTGTGTATACATGTGGAAACACTTTGTGGAAAGTGTGTATATAAGCTAGGGTTTTGCTGAATAAAATGTTTGATCAATATAATCAATCTTGTTGTGTTTATGTTGTCTGTGAATGAAGTCTTACTTGATGATTAGAGTTTAATAGTGATATTTCTAGTTGAATTGATTGATTGAAGAGTAATGATGTTCTTAGCTATATGTGATTGAAGATCTGTCATGGTTCTATAATAGTTTCAAAATGATTTAGTGGTTCAGGGCTTAACTAAGTGTGTGCTTTAGAATAACAATGATTCAGTATCATGGTTTAGTATTTTCAGATCTGTATGTGGGTATGCCTCATGGAAAGCACGTATATGCGGGGGATCGCTAAATTAAAGTAGCGTATATATTCTGACATGTTATTGATCAGGGTTTTTAGTTGGTTCAATGAGTTGATGTAGTATTTTGGTTCAGTATTCATATTCTAGTTATAATGATCTAAGTACTTTGATTGCTTGAGAATAAGTCGATTGATTTGGGTCTCAGTTTGTTCAGTGATTAGTTAATTGATTGGATTCAATGATTGAGTGATTTGCTATAATGATTAGTTTTAGTTTTGATATTTGGTATTGGGCTTAAATGATGGTAGCGTATCTAGTCTGAAAATTTAATGAAAAGTGGCCTACAAGTTGTGATGTTTTGTAGAAGGTGGATCTAGTGTGAAAATTTATGAAATGTGGTCCAAAAATGTTTTGAGGGTTAGAGCCTCTAATGAGGGATTTGAAGCTTTCTTCCAATGGTAGCTAGTAAATCATATCAGGGGGTTGGAGCTCCCTTTCGGTGGGTGTCGTTAAACAAGATCAGGGGGTTGGAGATCCCTTCCAGTGGGTGCTGGAGAATGAGAGAAGGTTGTAGCCTTCTGCAGGTGGGTGCATGCATATTGGTATGAGTCTGCACCAGTACGATATTGTAAGAAGTTTTTCTTTATAATAAAAATAAGACAGAGATGAAAACATCAATGGTTTTTTCCGACATTGGGTTTCCACCTAAAAATCCTAATGTTCATCTTTGTTCATGTGTTCCTTGTGTTTGATGGTTTAGTTTTTCCTTATTGCACATGGTTACTATTTAATTAATTTTTAATGAGATACTGATACACTGGTTCAAGTTACACATATGATGAATTAACTTAAAATAAATTTACTGGACATACGCTAGTTGTCTACATAACAATCGTGTACATATGAAACTTCCTTTCAGAAAAGTCGATTATGTTTTCGTTCTGTATTTTGGAGGTTGAGGGAGTAAACACATAGCACAAAATCAAAAACCACTTTGGAAGCTGGGATCTAACCCTACCAGCTTCAGAGAGGGATCTCTCTGATTAATTTAGCTTTGTTTTAGTGTAATTTTTAGGCTAGCTATAATTTTACTTGTTTGTTTTTTTTTATTGGTTTGGTTGATTTGAGTGTTATAATTCCATTGGGCTATGGATTCTATAAAATAAACTAGAGCTTTGCATCAATTTTTAGAGGAGTTCTCACGGGGCAAGCTAGGTTGCACTAACTGGATCTTTTCAAAAATTAAGTGAATTGTGGAATAGCAGAAGTGTAAGGTTCAATAGAAACCAAGGAGTAATTAAGAATTCCTTGATTTGACTTCAGTGGAAAATATTAAAATTAACAACAGCCAAAATAGGGTTCTCTAAACAACGAATCCTATTTATCATAGTTTCTTTTGATTAATTCAGAAATTCAGAATAACAGAGAAATGAAATAGACAGAAGAGACACATCACTATTAGGTACACCATATGAATCCTGTGAACGATTCTTTTATTATTGATGCCCCAATGCTTTGAAAATTACACTATGAAGAAGGAAATTATATTTGTAAATCAACCCTTAATACTTCAAATAGTGAAGTAACTATAATGAAAAACTACAAAACTGCTTTACAAAATCGTTATCAAACTGACAATGTATTATTAGCCTAATTACAAAATATATCATCTAATCTTGGAAAAAGAATAGGCCACATAGGCTATTGAAGAGAAAGGTGGACCTGTTTTGATGGGTTTGGTTGCTCAGTCATCCTGAAACAATGTTGCGATGATGAACTGACCCTCATGCTGGCTGCTGCACTGGAAGGTTGTTTTACTACTCCTGAGTTATCCTTCAATCTAGTAAATCAACCAATTCTTCCCATCTCTTTTCATCTAGCACTGTCAACTTTGTTACCCTACGTTAAATTTCATCTACTTCTGTGTACTTGGAAAAAGTTGGTTTTATGGTAAAAATATGTTTTACCTAATTTTGCACATGGAAATCGTTTAACATGGTCCTCAGGAATTCCTTTGTTGTCATACTTACCTTAATTCCATTGAACTTAATGCTTCTTTTAGCCACTTCTTTCATTTTCAGGATATAGTCTTCCTGAGTGATCAACTTGTCATTTATGACATAGATACTAGGTAGTCCCTTTTTCATTAAGGCTTCAATTCTGTTTGTAAACCTGTTTACCTGCAGCTCTAAGGTTTCACACCTTTCTTCCAACTGATCAATGAGATCTCTATTTGTCAAGACTTTCTTGACTTCCAGAATGGTGGCAGTTGTATTACTGACTCCTACTTCTTCCAGCTCATATCTGGACTTTGAATTTAAGAACTTAATTATATTAGCAGCTTCTATTGGCATCTCTCCCATCTTTTCTATTCCTTGCACAATAGTTTCTGTAGCCTTTTCTATTAGCTCTTTCTACTCAAATATGATTTGGATAGAAGGCCAAATCTCATTCATAGAGTCTAATATGTTCATCCAAATAGTTTCCTTGGCTTGGGCCAAGGTCTGACCAATTGAAGTCTCTCTCTCTACCTGGCACAACTTTTCCAATAGTCTTTGGGATTTCTACAATTCAGCAGTCTGAGCAGCTTCAGTTTTGGCCTTTTGCACTTCCAAATATTTGATTTGGCTCTGCAAAGTCTCAATATCCTTTGACTGCAGTGACATGTTTTGTAGTGTTTGGGTTACCTATTCAGTAGTTACAGTCTGAGTGGAAGAAGTAGCAGTAGTGGTTGCTCCTGTTGATGGAAGCTGAGAAATAGGTAAAACATCTAGGGGGATAATGGCCATCTTTAGTCTACCTTCCATCTCCTTTATCAATTTCTCCAACTCTGCCTCCATTTGCCTAATATTTACATTTTGGTCTATGACTAATTTTATCATATCTGCTTTTTTTGCTTCCCTTCTTTAATATCTTTGGTCATTGGATCTTCTATGGCTGGCAGCTCGAGCTGCTTCCTCAATGACACAATTTCTAGGTTCTTCTTTTTAACAATCTCCTCAGTAGAATTGACATATTTAGGTTCATACCCTATCTTAATCACCAAGTCTTCCAAAGACTTGATTCTATTATCTTTGGCTAAGGAGGACATTTTCTCCATCTTCAACTGTGACTAGCCATTTGTAGAACAAACCTACAATTTAGATAAGGACATTGCAGTGCCAGTTAGAGTGGAGGATATCATTTCACCAATTCGCTTGTGAATATCAATTTGATCAATGGGATGTATGTCCTTTGTGTTGAATTCAAAGGTGGTGTTCTTGTAATCTGCTTCTGATTTTGGCTGTGGAATATGAGCCTCAAGAAAGGCCATTTGCATTTTTCCATATTCTATATCAAAGACTGACAGCAACCTACTCTGTGAGCCTGAGGTCCACTTCTAGAATTGGTTATAAGTGTTATTTTTTAGAATTTCATTCTTGAGCTTTATGTCCCTATACCTGTCAAAAATTGTCTTCTCTTTATCTATTTAGACAGTTTGTGATTCCAACTTAGTTTCCTTATGACCTTGTGAAGATGAAGGTTCAGAAGGAGATGTTGGTAGTTGTAGGTGGTGAATTTGCAATGATAATGGCTGCCTTCTCTTCAATTTATTTGTCCACTTCTACTCTAGGAGTTACCTTTTCTCTCTTTCTATAACTGATTTTGAATTATCTAGCTTCACTTCCAGTGGAAGATGATGATCCTTCCTCCCTATACCTTTTTCTTGATTTTTCCTGAGGAACAAGAGGCTACAATCTAGAAGTGGAAACAAGCTACTCTTCAGCATCCTACAAGGTATTTTCTGACTACTCCAACTGATTTGCATACTGCTCTATGTCTTTCCTTGAAGTATGAATGTAAGGAGTGTTTTTATTTTCCACTCTGAGTTTTGAAATGATGCCACATGGGTTACAAGATCATGTAAAGCTCAAACTGAACTTCATTCCCTTTAGTATTATATCTACCTCCTCACTTGCTATCCTTGTGTTGCACACAAATGGGCCCACCTGTGTTTTTATTCTGAATTGTGCCTTCTTCTTGGCCACTACAAAGTGAATTTCATCTAAGTTCAGCATCTGCCTGATATGCTCCAATACAAATATCCTCATTCAGAGGTATTTGGGGATTTTTTAGGGGGGCAATTCACAACCATACACCCTAATTTTTGTGTAATTTTGGTACAGGTACCAATCTCCAGTCTTTACTTGATTTGACAAGTGTAAAATTATTTTGATCTCCTCACTGGTTCTAGGTTGTACTGCACTATTTAGAATGTTCATGGTTGGATGAACAAAATCTTCAAAAAAATGTTTGTAGATGAATTATTGTTGTTCTCTTATGTCCAATGAGGTCAAAAAGATCACTGGCTACTGGTTCCCTGCATCATCTAGCTTCTGTAATGCAAAACTGAACTTGTCTGCTTGATAATAGAGGAACATATAAATCAACACAGAGGTGTAATTGAACACCTTTTCTGTAGGAAACTTAATAAATCGCTCATGGATATTGTCAGCCAAAAAATGACTAAAGTGGAACACCAAGGAGGGATTGTCTGTGCAAAATATAGAAAGGAACCCTAAAATGGGCTCATCTACCCACTGATCAGAATGATAACCTAAAATGTAAGAAATTATGGAAATAATCTTCTTGGCCTGATCAGCGAAAATGGAAGAAGGATATGGAGGATTATTTTTGGGTAATTGAGCATTCTCTGGCAAGAAAATCTAAAAAATTCTAGCTCTAGTGGAAAATTCCATCTTTTGATAAATCTGGGTGAGGGCTTCTAGGGAGAAAGGAGCAACATTTTCCATAGTGGGGGCCAAAATCATTTGGTCAATGGACTAGGCTAAAATGGTGAAAATAATGTCACCTGTAGGGGTAATTATGGCTCTTTGGGCAGGGACATAGAAAGCTTGACACCTTCTGATAAATTTTGGGCTTGGAATGTCAAGGGGAAGATATAATGGGAGAGGTTGGACTCCTAGAGCCCAACCTCATCGATCTTGTTTGTGTGCTTATCCTCTAACCAACAATACAGTTCCAAAAAATTCGAGTCACACTGAGTATCATTTATCATGTAAGCTCTATTCGCTAATGGTATATGATCTAAATCTAAAGAAGGTGAATTAAAGGATTAATGGTCTTATCTTAGATCTTAGTCTTAGGAGGCATGACTGTAAACAATCTGTGAATTGGATGATTTTGCAGAAGAGGCTTACTGAGGTTAGCGAAATAACAGACAGTCATATGAAAATGGAAAGAAAAGTCATTTTCTATCACAGTCTGGTCATGGAATCGCTCTGATAGAGATCGTTGTGGAAAAATGTGAATAACACAAAAAATCAGGAGTGAAAGGGGTGAGAATGACAGGTTCAAAGGCATTTAAATGCTGCAACGAGTGTCCTGTTGGAAATTGCGCGTATCGTTAGGCTGAACGGTTACCCGAGAGAAATTGAAATAAATGAAAAATGATTGTTTTGGTCAGGAATGCATTTAATTTGCCCAACAGTCACGCCATGTGGCAGGTGAAGAGTGGTGGAGGAAGAATGGTGAAGCATGGAAAAATGGATGAGGGAAAGCGGTTTCCAGAGGGGCTAGCAGGTGATCAACGGTTTCAGTGGGGGGGTGCGAAATAACCAGAATGTGCCACGTAAGGGATGGGGCCCGGCAGGGGAAGCCACTTTCCTGACACCCCCCCCGGGGGGGGTAAAGAAAGAATGCGAAGGGTGGGCCGAAAATGGATGAGGTCCGTCCATTAATTGCGGGATCAAATCTAAATGCCTTCAAACGGTTGAACTTTATCCATAAACAACATACTTGATTGGTCTAATTGCTCTTTTGATATTTCTTTTCGAACTTAATATAAGGGAAAATGTAATATATAAATTACTTTTACCCCAACGCACATGTTTCTCCTTTCAACTTAGGATAAGGGATTAATAATGAAACATATTGAAATACTTTATCCCATCATGCATAATATGACCTTTTATGATATCCTCAAAACTTAGGATAACATTTATATAGGAAAATATTTACCAAATTACCTAACCTGCCTACCCTTAGCTTAAACTAGCATTGCTATTTCTGTCTCTAGGGGTGCACTTAGATTGGCAAACCCATTTTTATTTTCTTTTATATAGAATGAAAAACTACCTAACCTATCCCTTATTTCTCCAATCGATCCAGATTAAATAGTTGGAATAATGTCATTTTCTACCTAACTAACGATTTACCCAGATTAAACTGTTGATTAAATCTTTATTCTCTATCTTAATTTACAAAAATTTAAAGGAGTTTAATCATGATTACATTGTACGATTAAACTAAAGCTAATAATTGTGGCATTTTGAACAAGCTGCAGAAAACTTTTATTTTACATAAATGAAACAAAAACTATCTATTAGTAGTGGAATTTAGACTTGCAACACTTTCAATATTAGTATTTTTTTATTTTCTTTCTTTTGGTGGCGTTCAATCTTTTATTCTTTTTCAATATTCTTTTTATTCTTTTTATTTTTCTTCTTTATACCCTCTTTTCATTTTTTATTCTATTTTTTCTTTTTATTTGGAAATCATTGGCAGATTGACAAGTATTTACAAAATATGATTCCTGAGATACAATACTCAATTACCTTGAGATCCTAAAATTATAGGACCCTAATAGTGGCTCTAGCTAGGGATGACACTCTCCTAGTGAGGTGCCAAGAACATTTGACTGGTATCCTTGAGTTTTTATTTTAGCAACATCCACCTTTGATTTCTTTATTGCAGTATTTATGGTAACTCATCAATAGAAGCTTAGGGATTTCTCTGAGGGCTTCAACTTTTGTTAATAGGTCACCCAATCCAAACAATAAGGATGCTGATATTTACAATGATAAATGATAGAAAATATCTATTTCTCAGAGAAATAGTGTTTGAGCATCCTACCATTGACAGGTCCACCCAGTAATTCTGTCCCATCCAAATTTCTGATAAATAATGCATTATTCCCTCTGAAAGCATAAATGACATAAGGTCCCATCCATAAATTGTCAAATTTTCCATGCTTCCCTTTATCCTCTCTTGTTGAATCCCACCTTAAAACTGTATCAACACTGGTGAAATCATCTGCTTTTGTCCTTCTGTCAAAAACTTTCTTGATATTCTCATGGATGACTTGAGCCTTATTATAAACTTCTTCCATGGATTGTTGCAACTAGATTATCTGATCAATCCTCCTTTGAATGTCATTCGGCTCAATCTTCAATTCCTGAATTATTTTCATGACAAGAAATCCCAAAGAGGATGGAAAAACAATATCCATTCCATAAACCAGCTGGTATGGTGACATGCCAATTGATTTCTTTGTGGTGAGCCTATCAGCCCAAAGTGCATTTATGAGTTTGTTGTGCCATGACTTTTTATTGTCTGCCAACAACTTCTTGATGATATTTACCAGACTTTTATTTGAAGATTCAGCCAACCCATTACCTTGTGGGTAATAAGAAGTTGAATCTCCCAAAGTGATGTGGTATTTATTGCAAAAATCTATCATTTTCTTAGATCTAAAGGTTGCAGCATTGTCTGTAATAAGCTTGTTTGGGCAGCAAAATCTAGACAGGATGTTGGTTTCTAAGAATTTGATGATCACAACATCTGTGGCTAGTCTATAAGGAGTTGCCTCAATCCATTTGGTGAAGTAGTCAGTAGCAGTAAGGATCCATTTATGTTGAGAAGAGGATGGAGGATGAATTTATCCAATGAAATCCAATCCCACTGTTGGAAAGGGCTTTCAACAAATATGGGCTTCAAAGGTAAAGACAAAAGTTCTCTTTTCCCCTCAAAGATTTCACACTTGTGGCAAGAGGTTACCTTCTTATGAACAAAACAAAACATGTGGCAAAAGGTCACCAGCATCTTTCCAATACAAAACATTTTCTATGATGTAAAATTTAACTACCTTTAGCTTCATAAATATAACCTTTGTTTTTGTTAGACCAGGAGGAGAATTTAAATTAGATAAAACATAAATAAGATCTGCATCCAGGGTGAGATCAGGAAAGCCTCATCTAGTTATGGAGTCGCCTATTCCTCATGATCATCCAATTCAACTACAAAGTTGATATCTAAAGCATTAAAATTAGATTCAACCATCAATTTGGCTAATCCTTGTCCTTTAATAAGCTTGGTTGGCTTGATTTCCATGTCATATTCCAGTATGATGGCAATCCATTTGCCTCTTTTACCATCTAGTCCATTTTTTGTCATAATATATTTGACTACAACAGTTGGTACATAAGCAATTATATGAGAATGAACTATATATACTCTAAAATCTTTAATTGCTTTTATTAGTGCGAAAGCCTGTTTTTCCATTATGTTGTAGTTGAGAGCAACATCCCTCAAGGCCTTGCTAAATAAAGAAATGGGATGTTGATATCCATCACCATTTTTCTGCAACAGTATGTTCATAAGCAAATGAAAAATTATAAAATCCTTAATGAAAGCTGGACTAATAAGGGTTGGTGCCTTTGTTAATGCTTGCCTAACCTGGTCAAATGATTGCTTAGCTCCGATGTTCCACCTAATTTCAAAATCTTGTTTTAGCATGTTTGTGATGTTTTTGAGAAGTTCTACAAGGTTAGGGATAAATCTTATCAAGAAGTTTATTCTCCCAATAAATGACTGAAGTTCTTTAATATTTCTTGGATGATTTATTTTTAGAATAGCCTCAATCCTTTTAGGATCAATTTTGATACCTTCCTTTGATATGATATGACCAAGAAGTTTTCCCTCTCCAAGGCCAAACACCGTTTTCTTAGGATTTAGTGAAACCCCAAACCTCCTACATTTTTCAAATACTCTTCTCAGGTGCACCATATGCTCTTCATCAGATTTAGAATATACAATTATGTCATCTAGATAGATCACAATAAATCTGCCAATTTCATTAGCAAAAGCAATATCCATTGCTCTTTGAAATGTGGCCCCATCATTCATTAACCCAAAAGGCAACTTCACATACATGAAGATACCCCATGGAGTGGTAAAGGCTATTTTTTCATTATCATATAGATGAACTAAGACTTGATTATAACCTGAAAATCCATCTAATAAGGAAATCCTAGAAGGTCCAACTACTTTTTGCATAATATGATCCATTTTAGGTAAGGGATAATTGTCTTTTAGGGAAACTTTGTTTGGGTTTATGAAATCTATACACAATCTGATTTCACGTTTTTTATTCCTGGTTGGCACAATATTGGAAACCCATTTAGAGTACCTAAGAAGAACTATGATTTTAGAATCATACATTCTTTTGATTTCTTTCTCAATTAAAGGCATCAGAACTAGATTTATTCTGCGAAGTTTTTGTTTAAAGGGTTGTTGATATTCTTTAATTGGAATCATACATTCATTTGATTTCTTTCTCAATTAAAGGCATCAGAACCGGATTTATTCTGCGAAGTTTTGTTTAAAGGGTTTTTGATCTTCTTCAATTGGAATTTTGTGTTCTATGATTTCTGTATCATATGTTTTAATTCATCACTCTCGGCAAAAACATCACTAAATTCCTTGAATAAAGCAATACACTTTTGTTTTTCAGCTGCTGGGATTGCTTTAGACATTTTTGATTTTGGGTTTTTTTTTTTTTTCAGTACCTAAATTACAATCTTCAACTGTTGCTCCTGAGTGCTCAATCTTAGGTTTTTTAGTCACATCATTAAAATCAAATAATTCTTCTAATGGAACTAGACCTCTAGGCAAAACATTATCTTTAAGTTGGAGTGTTTCAAACTCTTCCTTTTCAGGATGTATCTCAAGGAATTCTAGTTTATTTACAATTTCATCTATGGGTATATTTACATCAAAATTATCTAATTGCATTTCTAGATAAGAATGTTCAACAATTTGACTATCTACTTCAGAGTCAAAATTAATACTGTCATCTTGAAATTCATCTTTGGATTGCAGAAAACTTTTAATCTGTTTATCATTTCCAAAGACCTGTCAATATCTCATGTTATCAAGTACAATTGGTCAGTGTTTTACCTCCAGTACATATTCTTGATTAGGATAAGGCACTTTACAAGAGTTGGCTGAAAAAGCCAGATTGTTTGGAATGTTGTTTTGTTTTCTAGTAATTGCAGAAAGGTTATATTCAAGAAAACTCTCTAGGAAGTCAAGCACAACATTTGTGTATGCTCTCATCCTAGGATGTTTGGTTGAATATTCTCCTTTAATTTGTTTCATAATTAATTCAACATCCCCTTGAATGGAGAAACTTTTAGCACCTAACTTTTTTAACAACTGTAATCCCAAAATAAGGGCTTCATACTCTGCTATGTTATTAGTACACTGAAAATTAAACCTATATGAGTGACCTTCAACATGATTATTTCCTGTGTTCACTACCCAAATTCCTGCTCCAGAGCCATGTTTCTTGCAAGAGCCATTAAAACTCATGTTCCAAAGAGGTTCAAGAGGAGTGTTCAATTCTGTTATTTGTGTTTGAGGTGGGTCTGTTTTAGAAATTTCAGTTTCAACATTGATTACTTGAGTGTTGACATCCCCATCATTGTAAAGAATGAAAGAATACAAATCCAAATGAATAGAATAAAGCGGATAGTTGTGAGGTTTGTCTTGACTACTCACCATGAATTTCATCGAGGTTTCCCTATATAGTCTTCTTTGCTGCCCGAAAACTGGTATGATAGCAATGGTCATGTCCATTTGTAGGGTACCTTGTAATTTTTCTCCCCATGAGTGTGACAACAGCATGCCATGCTTAGGGGGGATGTTTGCAACCACTATGTCCATTACTAGACTTTTAGCGAGGATTTGGGCTAATGTAACACATATGTATTTGATAAGACCTAGGAATGTGACTTTGCTGGAATCAAAGGAGTACAAATATTTGTAAGGTCTAGTAATGTCAAGTCCTAATTTCTCCATAACAGCTTTAGGCATTAAATTGTGGGAGGCATATGAATCTAGCATTACATTATGGAGAATTTTATCATGAATATTCAGGCTAATATAGAATGGAGGAATTCCTCCTTCCTGTGGTTTACCCTCAACTTTCAGCCCAAATAAGAGTTCAGGTTGGTCATCATTCAAATTTAAAGAGTCAGTGTTTTCCCCAATGTTCAAGGCTTTCATTACTTGGGGTTTGCACATGTTCTTCTTCACTAACTTTGTGAGAGGAATAGGGATTTTCAATTTAGCTAATTCATTCTCTTTGTTGAACGATGTTCAAAACTTACTTAAGTTAGGAAGTTTAGATTGATCTGTGATTTGTTTAGTCATAGACTCTTTTTTTTTACTGGTGGTTCAGACATCTGTTTGAGTATTTTTAGAAACATTGTCAACAATCTTTTTGACAGGGATTTCTATTTTTTTCTTACCGGAATTGTCCATAGTTTTCTTAGGAAGACTATTTGAGGTTTTCCTAATATAGAATGGAGGAATTCCTCCTTCATGTGGTTTACCCTCAACGTTTGGCCCAAATACGAGTTCAGGTTGGTCATCATTCAGATTTACAGAGTCAGTGTTTTCCCCAATGTTTAAGGCTTTCATTACTTTGGGTTTGTATATGTTCTTCTTCATTAACTTTGTGAGAGGAATAGGGATTTTCAATTTAGCTAATTCATTCTCTTTGTTGAACTATGTCAAAGCTTACTTAAGTTAGGAAGTTTAGATTGATCTGTGATTTGTTTAGTCATAGACTCTTTTCGTTGGCTAGTGGTTCAGACATATGTTTGAGTAGTTTTAGAAACATTGTCAACAAACTTTTTGATAGGGATTTCTATTTTTTTCTTACCAGAATTATCCACATTTTTGTTAGGAAGACTATTTGAGGTTTTCCTAAGTTCATTTTCAATGACTTTTTAGCAGGATTATAGGAGTTTTTGGTATCGAGAGAGTCTAGATTCTTTTTTCTCCTAAGGTTGTACTACCTGTGGACTTACATTATGGCATTTTCAAACCCTTGCTTATATTCATCTAACTCTTCAAATTCTAATTCAGTTTGGGCTATGAGAAAAAGTTCTTGCTCCTTTTGAGTGATAAAAACTACTTCATCGTCACTTATTCCCATCACATTTATTTGATTATCATCCAAATCTTCAACAATATTCCCCTCATCATCTGTGTAATTTTCCTAAAAAGGAGGCCGAACCTATTGGTCTGGACCCTTTTGTTCTCTTTGCTTATTTGGGGAACATTCCTTCTAAAGTTTTGGTTTTTCTTGAGGGGGATTTTGGTTCTCTCTTACTTGAGTTTGGTCATTGATGTTTACTCTTTGCATCATCTGATTCACTATTCTCACTAAGTTAACAATTTTATGATCAACAACAGAAGTAGAAGGTTCTTCTTTTATGGTTACTCAGCGTTCAAATTTTAGTTTGGCCTTCTTAGATAAGATGTCAGCTTCAACTTTGATAGAATTTTCTTGTTTTTCTTCCAAAGTTGTGGGGTCTCTCTCTCTAAGTTGATATTCCATGTTTACATCAAAACCGTATGGAAAATCAATCAGAGATAGGTCGAGGGAGGGCTTGATGTCTTGTGGGATGGTGTTTTAAACAATATTGAACCATTCGCAATATTCTTCCACACTTTCATTTGGTTTTCTTTTCAGTCTTTTATATTCGTTTAGGAGTTGAAGTGGATTTTTCTTGATCTCCCATCTATCTAAAAAGGTTTGATGGAAAGCATCAAGGTTGGCTATACTTACAGCAGGTAAACCCCTAAACCATTTCTTGACATCACCTCCTAAACTCTGAGCAAACAATCTCATTTTAACATCATCTTCATCTACTTCTTGGATGTCAAACACATCATTCATCCTATCCACATGTTGTTGTACAGTATAAGCACTAGTGTTATTAAAGGTCACAATTTTAGATCAGTAATCTTTAGGCATAGAATTTAGCTGGCCTGGTAACACCAAAGATGCATACCTACCTTCCATAACTGTTTTGGAATATTACCTTGAAGATGGACCTAATGGAGGTGTAGTTTTGATAACTACAGGGATAGTAGGAATAACAATTTGAGAGACCACAGGTGAGAAAGTTAAAACTATGGATGAGTAGGGCTAGGAGGCTATAGATGAATAGACTGGGAAGACTGACTAGACAAAAAGGCTATTGCAACTGCTAAAGTATCAAAATTCAACAGATTGTTGAATAAAGGCTTCTTCAATAGCTTGGTTCAACACTCAAACTAGAACTTGTAATTTTTCAAATTTCTGTAAGGATTCTAGATCAGGATCTAGTTCAAAATGATGGGTCTAGATATGTATGGTTGTAGTATGGATTTATCAATGACAATCTGATCTACAAAAGCCTCATATTTTGATCTAAAAAAACTATGCTAAAAAGGAGAATCAAACTCTATATCTTGTATGGTTTCTAATTTCTCTGGAAGAGAATTAGACCTTGACAAAGGAATATTCTCATGAAAAGAATTGAATCTAAACAATGGTCTATTACTACCTTGAATCTCTGTAAAACTTTTCTTTCTCACCAATTTCTCAGGGTTATCTACAAATTGAGTAGGATTAGGGTCAGGGTGAGATCTAGTGAAAATTATTTTGGGAGCCAGGTCTATTAAAAATCATCACACAAATGAAATCAAATCAATGACACATTATAATATTTACAAAATAACAACCTCAAATCATGTATCTCATAATGATATATAAGTCTGGAATTATAGAAATATTGATTAGTACCAAGGATTAATAATGTTTTAGATTAAGAAGTATTCTTCCCCAGTATGGTCGCCACTATGTTTTCATTTTGTATTTTTGAGGTTGAGGGAGTAAACACATAGGACAACATCAAAACCACTCTGGAAGCTAGGATCTAGCCCTGCTAGCTTCAGATAGGGATCCCTTTGTTTAATTTAGCTTTGTTTTAGTGTAAGTTTTAGGCTAGCTATAATTTTACTTATTTGTTTTGTTTGATTGGTTTGGTTGATTTGAGTGTTATAATTCCATTGGGTTATGGAGTCTGTAAACTAAACTGGATTTTTGCATGAATTTTTAGAGGAGTTCTCATAGGGAAAGCTAGGTTGCATTAACTGGATCTTTTCAGAAATTAAGTGAATTCTAGAATAGCATAAGTGTAAGGTTCATTAGAAATAAAGGAGAAATTAAGAATTCCTTGATATGACTTCAATGGAAAATATTAAAATCAACAACAACCAAAATAGGGTGCTCTAAATAATGTTGAAATATGGCAACAAGAATATTCCAATTTAATTTGTCCTTGAATTAAATTGTGAATTAAAATCGAATTTAGTCTTAACAACTACTTGGAAATAATTAATTAATTCATTTTGAATTAATTAGTTGGATAAATTCAAGTTAGAACTCTTTTTGAAGTCATGCAAGAGTTATCCCTTAAATTAAGGAGATAAGATTGAGTTATATTTAAGTTGTAATTAGTTAACTCATTTTACTGAGTTAAGTCCAGTTAAATTAGTTCCAAACTGTTTAAGGAACTAATTGTGAGTTAACAGTCAGTTGATGCATGCATGCACTCAACTAGTGCTACTCCAGTTAAATGAAGATTCCCTCATCAGAAACTCATGCATGTCTATTATGAGAAAGACCTAGTTTAGATTAAAGTCAAGGACAATGTACTATCAGTTGCATGTGTTTTCTCAAAGAGAAAACTTATGCATGCAGTGAAGGATTTAATCCTTGAGGATTGCGAAGTTTTGAAGTGTGTGAGATCAGGTGATCATCCACTTGGTAGATGAGTTTTCCATTTGGTAAGAGAGAATCATCCTAGAGGAATAGTGCAAGGAAATAGTAGCTTTAAGGGCGGAGAGGAAGGCTGGAGAGCAGCCAAGATTGCCTGTGGGCATCTATGAGGATTGTACTGAGAGCTGGCTAGCTGTAAGAGCTAAGGCTTTGTATAATTCCTATGTATTTCCACCTTGTATGATAATACAGATAGCGAGATTTTTTAGTTGAGGCTTTCCCCAAAGTATTTTCATGTGTATTGTGCGATTGATTCTTCTTCTTCTAGTTATATTGTTCAACTTGATCTTTAAGCTTCTGCAAATTGATAGTAGAAGTAGGTTATGGTATTCTGCTTTGATTTATATTGCATTAGCGGGTTAACCTACCATCATATTTTCTACATGGTATCGGAGTTGTGAACAGTATACTGAGAGAATTTGAAGTTTGAAGTTCGAGGTTGCAGGTGCAAACCAAATTCATATCATACTTCAAGGTTGGCCAATGGCATTCTATGGCTTGAGACTTGAGTATGCCTTGGAAGGTAGCTTGAATTACATAGCATGGAAAGATAGAATAGAGGATGTATTAGAAGACGATGGCTTGAAGGAATTCATTGATCAAGAAATCCCAAAGCCAGCTTCAACTAATGCACAAGAATTGGCTGAGTGGAAGAAGTGTGTGGTGAAGGCAAGATGGGTCATCCTTTAGGGAGTTCGAGACCATATTGTTTCGAGTCTCCATGGGAAGGATACTCCATTTTCAATGTGGAAGACATTGAAGGAACTCCACCAGAATAGTAGTGACGAGAGGAAATTGGTGCTCAAGGATAAGCTTCGAAGAATCAAGATGGAAAAGAGCGATACTAGTTACACATATCTGAACAAGCTCACCACCTACAGAGATGATCTTGGCAGTGTGGGAATAACTATTGCCGATGATGATATGGTGAGCCTCACTCTCCTTGGCCTTCCAAAGAGTTGGAATAGCTACCAGGACTCTGTGAATGGAAGGGAGAAACTTCTGGATTGGGAATGACTGTGGTCAGATCTGATGTAGGAGGAGATCAGGAGGAGCACATGAGATGGTTCTTCATCCAAGGATGATGTTGAAGAAAATCTAGCCTTAGCAAGTAAGGCAAGGAAAGGGAAGGGGAAGGCTTCCCATTTCAAATTGAATTCTTCTCATGGAGGGAAGAAGGGTGACATGTCTAAAGTAATATGATTTAATTGTCACAAGACGGGACATTATGCGACTAAATGCCCATGGAAGAAGTCCAAGAAGGGATCCTCGGCAGGACCGGAAGGTGAGGCATTAACCTCTCAGTTCGAAATGGGCTTTACCCTCATCACATGTATGGTGTCATCGGTGATGGGTTGTGTCTAGTATCTTAACAGTGGAGCCTCATTGCACATGGCCGGTGATAAAAGTTTATTTAGTTCCTTGGAGGAGAAAGACCTCAAGATGCGCATAGAGATGGGTGACAATGGAAGGTATGGTGTTTCAGGAGTGCGCACCGTTTCTTTTCATAGGGAGCATGGAGCTCCACTCACCTTCATAGATGTGATGTATGTGCCTGGACTAAAGAAGAACTTGGTATCGGTCGAGATGTTGGAGGACAAAGGCTATGATGTTGTCTTCAGTAAAGGAAAGTCGTTCCTAAGACACATAGCCACGGGTCAGACCAAGACGATAGGGATTCGGGTGAAGAATCTCTATAAACTAGAGGTAGATTATTGTGCAACATTGAGTATGAAAGAAAAATTGGTTCAAAGCAAAGACATTGGCAAGTTGTGGCATAGGCGGTTGGGCCATTTGAATCATGGGGCTTTGAAGATAATGCAGCAGATATCTACAGGACTTCCCAAAGGTAAACTTGAGCAAGTTGACACATGCAAATGTTTTACCTTGGGAAAGTACACCAAGTCTTCCTTTCATGATCAAGACAGTTGAGAAAAGGCTATCTTAGAGCGAGTTCATACTGATGTGTGTGGACCATTCTCAACAACATCCACAATGAAGAAAAGGTATTATGTGATTTTCATTGATGACTATTCTTGTATATGTTGGATTTATTTCATGTAGAAGAAGGACCAAACTTTCCCAAAGTTTTGTGAGTTCAAAGCTTTGGTCGAGAAAGAGTCAGGGAAGAAGATCAAGGCCTTGAGAAGCAACAACGGTGGAGAATATGACTCTCAAGAGTTTAAGGACTTCTATGCAGGGGAACGAATTAAACGAGACTTGACGACACCTCATAACCCATAGTAGAATGGGGTGGCCGAGAGGAAGAACAAAAATATTGTAGGGGAAGCACACAAAATATTGCATGACCAAGGCCTACCACTTCACTTATGGGCTAACGCATGCAACACAACAATCTATTTGCATAATAGAAGCCCGCATTGTATACTTGGGATGAAGACACCAGAGAAATGTTTCTCCGGTAAGAGACCAAATATGGGTCACTTCAGGATCTTTGGCTCATCGGTATATTTCCATGTGACAAAGGATGCACGGAAGAAGCTTGAGTCAACAACAAAGTTGGGGATATTTGTGGGGTACACTAATACACCTCACAACTACCGGGTGTACTTGCCTACCAGTCAGAGGACAATGGTTCGCAAAGATCTCAAGTTTGATGAGAAGAAGGCCATGCGAGTTTCCCTTGAGAGGGAGCTCCAACTATAGGTTGTGGAGGAACTGTTGGTTCCTAAGGACAAGGAGCCTCAGACTGATGCAGAGTAGCCGCATGTAGAGGTTCTAGGAGTGGAGACATCCACTCAAGCAGAGTCTTCCAGAGATGGAAGGAAGTGCACAAGAGAAGCTAAAAATTTGTTGGAGGATGCGAGAGAGAATGTGGGAGCACCATTTTCTCAGCACAAATAGAGGAGGTCACCTAAGAGGTACACTCGATACATCGCCCTTGTTGGGGAATGTGTTGAGACCAAACCACCTTCTTTTGAGGAAGCAATGCAACAACCGATTTGGGTTGATGCTATGGTGGAGGAGTATGACTCCATAGTTTGTAACAATGTTTAGGACGTGGTTCTGAGACCGGAGAACAAGTCATTTGTGAGTTCCCGTTGGCTTTACAAGGTAAAGTAAGTTGTTGATGGTAGTGTGGAGAAGCATAAGGAAAGATTTGTTGCCCATGTATTTTCATAGGCCGAGAGGATCATGTTGCTACAGTATATTTCAACAGAGGAGCAAGATGATGACATTTTGACAAAGGCATTGTCAAAGTGTAAATTTGAGTTCCATAGAGACACGATCGGGGTGGCAAATAATCCCTTTCTTGTTGAGAGGGAGTGTTGAAATATGGCAACAAGAATATTCCAATTTAATTTGTCCTTGAATTAAATTATGAATTAAAATTGAATTTAGTCTTAACAGCGACTTGGAAATAATTAATTAATTCATTTTGAATTAATTAGTTGGAGAAATTCAAGATAGAACTTTTTCTGAAGTCATCCAAGAGTTATCCCTTAAATTAAGGAGATAAGCCTTAAATTAAGGAGATAAGATTGAGTTATATTTGAGTTGTAATTAGTTAACTCAGTTTACTGAGTTAAGTCTAGTTAAATTAGTTCCAAACTATTTAAGGAACTAATTGTGAGTTAATAGTCAGTTGATGCATGCCTGCACTCAACTAGTGCTACTCCAGTTAACTGAAGATTCTCTCATCAAAAACTCGTGCATGTCTATTCTGAAAAAGACCCAGTTGAGATTAAAGTCAAGGACAATGTAGTATCAGTTGCATGTGTTTTCTCAAAGAGAAAACTCATGCATATAGTGAAGGATTTAATCCTTGAGGATTGCGCAATTTTGAAGTGTGTGAGATCAGGTGATCATCCACTTGGTAGATGAGTTTTCCACTTGGTAAGAGAGAATCATCCCAGAGGAATAGCGCAAGGAAATAGGAGCTTGGAGGGCAGAGAGGAAGGTTGGAGAGCAGCCAAGATTGCTTGTGAGCATCTGTGAGGATTGTACTGAGAGCTGGCTAGCTATGAGAGCTAAGGCTTTGTATAATTCCTATGTATTTCCACCTTGTATGATAATACAGATAGTGGGGTTTTTTAGCTGAGGCTTTCCAAAAGTATTTTCATGTGTATTGTGTGATTGATTCTTCTTCTTTTGGTTATATTGTTCAGCTCGATCTTTAAGCTTCTGCAAATTGATAGTAGAAGTAGTTTACAGTATTCTGCTTTGATTTATATTGCATTATCGGGTTAACCTACCATCAAATTTTCTACAAATAATGAATCTTATTTATCACAGTTTCCGTTGATTAATTCAGAAATTCAGAATAACAAAAGTGTTTAAAAAAATAGACAAAAGAGTCACATCACCGTTAATTACACCATATGAATCCTGTGAATGGTCCTTTTATTATTGATGCTCCAGTGCTTTGAAAATTACAATATGCAGAAGGAAATTACATGCAGAAATCAACCCTTAATACTTCAAATAATGAAGTATTTATAATGAAAAATTACAAAAATTCTTTACAAAATCGCTGTCAAAATGACATTGTATTATTAGCCTAATTACAAACTATATCATCTAATTCTAGAAAACGAATAGGCCACGCAGGTTTTTGAAGAGAAAGGTGGCCCTGTTTTGATGGTTTCGGTTGTTAAGTCATCCTGAAACAGTGTTGCGATGCTGAACTAACCCTCGTGCTGGTTGTTGCGCTGGAAAGTTGCTTTACTACTCTTGAGTTATCCTTCAATCTAGTAAATCAACCAATTCTTCCCATCTCTTTTCATTTGGCACTATCAACTTTGTTACCCTACAATAAATTTCATCTACCTCTGTGTACTTGGCAAAAGGATGTTTTACAGTAAAAATATGTTTTACCTCATTCTTCATATGGAAATCTTTCGAGATGGTCTCCAGGAATGCCTTTGTTGTGATACTTCCTTTAATTCCACTGAACATAATGCTACTTTTAGCCACTTCTTTTGTTTTCAGGATATAGTCTTCTTCAGTGATCAACTTGTCATTTATGAGATAGATACTAGGCAGCCCCTTTTGCATTAACACTTCAATTCTGTTGGTAAACTTGTTTACCTGTAGCTCTAAGGTTTCACACCTTTCTTACAACTAATCAATTGAGGTTTCTCTTTGTCAAGACTTTCTTGAATTCTAGAATAGTATCATTTCTATCACTGACTCCTACTTCTTTTAGCACATATTTGGACTTTGAATTTAAGAACCTAATTATATTAGTAGCTTCTGTTGGCATCTCTCCCAGCTTTTCTCTTCCTTGCACAATAGTTTCTGTAGCCTTTTCTATTAGCTCTTTCTTCTCAATAAGATCTGGATAGAAGGCCAAAGCTTCCTTGGCTTGAGCCAAGGTTTGACCAAATGAAGTGTCTCTCTCTACCTAGCGTAAATTTTCCAATAGTCTTTGGGATTTCTCCAATTCAGCAGTCCGAGCAGCTTCAGTTTCGACCTTTTGCACTTCCAAAGCTTTGATTTGGCTATGCAAAGTCTCAATCTCCTTTGACTGCAGTGACATGTTTTGTAGTGTCTGGGTTACTTGTTCAGCACTTGCCGTGTAAGTGGAGGAAGTAGCAGCAGTGGTTGCTCCTGTTGATGGAAGTCGAGAAATAGGTACAACATCTAGGGGGAAAATGGCCATATTTACACTGTCTTCCTTTTCCTTTATCAGTTTCTCCAACTCTGCCTCCCTCTACCTAATCTATACATTTTGTTCAATGATTAATTTAATCATATATGCTTTATGTGTTTCCCCTTCTTCAATATCTATGGTCATTGGATCTCCTGTGCCTAGCATCTTGAGCTGCTTCCTCAATGCCACAATGTCCAGGTTCTTCTATTTAACAATCTCCTCAACGACATTGACATCTTTAGGGTCATACCCTATCTTAATCACCAAGTCTTCCAAAGACTTGATTCTATTATCTTCTACTATGACTGGACATTTACAAAAGAAACCTGCAATTTAGATAAGGGCATTGTAGTGCTAGTTAGAGTGGAGGATATCATTTCACCAGTTTACTTGTGCATCTCCATTTGATCAATGGGATGTATGTCCTTTGTGCTGAATTCAAAGGTGGTGTTCTTGTAATTTGCTGTTGATTTTGGATGTGGAATCTAAGCCTCAAGAAAGGCCATTTTCATTTTTCCATGTTCTGTATCAAATACTAACAACAGCCTACTCTGTGGGCTGGAGGTTTGCTTCCAGAATTGGTTATAAGTGTTATTTTTTAGAATTTCATTCCTGAGATTTATCTCCTTACACCTATAAAAAATTGTCTTTTCTTTATCTATTTGGACAGTTTGTGATTCCATCTCAATTTCCTTATGACCTTGTGAAGATGAAGGTTCAGGAGGAAATGCAGTGAATTTGGTAGTTGCAGGTGGTGAATTTTTAATGATAATGGCTCCCTTCTCTTTAGTGTCTTTGTCCACTTCTAATCTGGGAGTTACCTTTGCTCTCTTTCTATAACTGATTATGAATTCTCTAGCTTTACTTCCAGTGGTAGATGATGATACTTCCTCCCTCTGCCTTTTTCTTGATTTTTCTTGTGGAACAGGAGCCTACAAACTGGAAGTAGAAACAAGTTGCTCTTCATCTTCCCGCAAGGTATTTTCTGACCACTCCAACTGATTTGTATACTACTTAATGTCTGGCCTTGAAGTATGAATGTAAGGAGTGCTTTTATTTTCCACTCTAAATTTTGAGATGATGCCACAGGGGTCATAAGACCATGTAAAGCTCAAACTGAACTTCATTCCCTTTAGTATTCTATCTACCTCCTCACTTGCTATCCTTATGTTTCAAAAAAATGGGCCCACCTATGTTTTTATTCTGAATTGTGCCTTCTTCTTGGCCACTACAAAGTGAATGTCATCTGAGTTCAACATATGCCTGATATACTCTAGTGTAAAGATCCTCATTCGAAGGTATTTGAGGAGATTGTAGGGGGAAATTCACATCCATACACCCTAATTTATGTGTAATTTTGGTACAGGTACCAATCTCCAGTCTTTTCTTGATCTGACAAGTGTAAAATTATTTTGATCTCCTCACTGATTCTGGGTTGTACCGTACTATTCAGAATGTTCATGGTTGGATGAACAAAATCTTCAATAAACTATTTGTAGGTGAATTCTTGTTGTTCTCTCATGACCAATGAGGTCCAAAAGATCATTGGCTGCTGGTTCCCTGCATCATCTAGCTTCTGCAATGCAAAATTGAACTTGTCTACTTGATAATAGAGGAACATATAAATCAACATAGAAGTGTAATTGAACACCTTCTCTGTAGGAAAGCTAATAAATTTCGCATGGATATTGTCAACCAAAAATTGATTGAAGTTGAACACCAAGGAGGGATTGATGTCTGTGCAAAATATAGAAAGGAAACCTAAAATGGGCTCATCTACCCACTGATCAGAATGATAGCATAAAATGTAAGAAATGACGGAAATAATTTTCTTGGCCTGGTCAGAGAAAATGGAAGAAGAATATGGAGGATTCTTTTTGGGTAATTGGGCATTCTCTGGCAAGAAAATCTCAAAAATTCTAGCTCTGGTGGAAAAGTCCAGCTTTTAATAAAGTTGGGTGAGGGCTTCTAGGGAGAAAGGGGCAACATTTTCCACAGTGGGGGCCAACATCATTTGGTCAATGGATTGGGCTATAATGGTGAAAAGAATGTCACCTGTAGGTAAATTATGGCTCTTTGGGAAGGGACATAGCAAGCTTGACACCTTCTGGGATTTGGAATGTTAAGGGGAAGATATAATGGGGGAGGAAGGACTCCTAGAGCCCAATCTAATTGGTCTTGTCTGTGTTCTTATCCTCTACCCAGCAATACAATTCCAGAAAATCACAGTCACACTGAGTATCATTTATCCTGTAATCTCTATCCCCTAATGGTATATGATATAAATCTACAGAAGCGGGAATTAAAGGATTAATGGTCTTATATTGGGTCTTATTCTTAGGAGGCATGATTGTAAACAATCTATGAACCAGATGATTTTGTAGAAGAGGCTTATAGAGGTCAACAAAATAACAGACTGTCAGAAGAAAATGGAAATAAAATTCAGTTTCTATCATATTCCAGCCACAGAATTGCTTTTATAGAGATCGTTGTGGGAAGCTATGAATGACATAAAAAAGCAAGAGTGAAAGGGGTGAGAATGACATGTTCAAAGGTATTGAAATGCTGCGACGAGTGTCCTGTTGGAAAAGGCATAGGACTGTTAGGTTGAACGGTTGCCTAGGAGAAATTGAAATAAATGAAGAACGGTTGTTTTGGTCGGGAACACATTTAATTGGCCCAATGGTCACACAATGTGGTGGGCAGAGAGTGGTGAAGCACATAAAGATGGATGAGGGAAAGGGTGGGGGGTGTGAAATCACCAGAATGCGCCACATAAGATATGGGGCCTGGCAGGAGAAACCACTTTCCGAACCCCCCTGACGATAAAGGCAGAATTTGGAAGGGGGGCTGAAAATGGATGAGGTTCGTCAATCAATTGCGGGATCAAATCCTGATGCGTTCAAATGGCTGAACTTTATCCATAAATGAAAAACTATATTTGTCTGCTTGCTCTTTTGATATTTCTTTTCGAACTCAGGATAAGAGAAAATATAATATATAAAGTAATTTTATCCCAACGCACATGTTTCTCCTTTTAACTTTGGATAAGGGATGAATAATGAAACATATTGAAATACTTTATCCCATCATGCATATTATGACCTTTTATGATATCCTCAAAACTTAGGAAAACATTTATATAGGCAAATATTTACCAAATCACCTAATCTACCTACCCTTAGCTTAGACTAGCATTTTTATTTCTGCCTCTAGGGTGCACTTAGACTAGAAACCCCATTTTTATTTTCTTTTATATAGAATGAAAAACTACCTATACTATCCCTTATTTCTCCAATTGATCCACATTAACTAGTTGGATCAATGTCATTTTCTACCTAACTAATGATTTCCCCAGATTAAACTGTTGAGTAAATATTTATTCGCTATCTTAATTTACAGAAATTTAAAGGGGTTTAATCATGATTACATTGTATGATTAAACTAAAGATAATAATTGTGGCATTTTGAACAAGTTGCACACAACTTTTATTTTACAGAAATGAAACAAAAACTATCTATGAGTAGTGGCATTTAGACTTGCAACACTTTCAGTATTATTCTTTTTTGATTTTCTTTATTTTGGTGGGGTTCAATCTTTTCTTCTTTTTAAATATTTCTTTTTTGCTTTTTATTTTTCTTCTTTATACCCTCTTTTCATTTTTTATTCTATTTTTTCTTTTTATTTGGAAATCATTGGAAGATTCACAGGTATTTACAAAATAAGATTCCTGAGATACAATACTCATCTTGATATCCTATAAATTAAAGGATGCTAACAGAGTACATAAATATGGATATGAAAGTGAAAATTTTAAAGTGATTTTTAAATATTGATTCACCCTCCCCCAGTATTTTTCCCAACAACTGGAAATCAGTGGAATCCGTGAGGAATCTCCACTTACAGGCACTAATGCAGGTCTACCTTTCGGGAAGTGAGTTACTAAAGCATATCTTGCACACATCACTTGCATTACCCTAGATCCTAACGCAAGATTTCCTTCTAGGTCTTGTGTTACCTAGCTCCTAGTGTAGGTTTCCTTCGAGGACCTATGTTTCCCTAGCTCCTAATGCAAGTTTTCCTTCTAGGACATGTGTTACCATGTGTAAGGCTCCCTACATACCCAATAACACCTTTACAAGTGCCGCTAAGACATGAGAAGCCTTCTACAACCTATCTAAAACATGAAAAACATTCTCCAACTCCTGTACACAAACAAGAACATCATCATAAGGGTATTAGCATATCAAACATATTTGCATCATGTCAGGATCATGGAGGCCTAGTTGTCCAAACACTTCTATATGGATCAACATCTCTACATCAAATCAACAACTTTGCATTAGATCAATGATAACTCATGTCATATCAATCACAAACCATGAGAGTACGTTGACATCAATAATAAGACTAGCAATGCTTAGTTCCTATTGACATCAATACCAACACTACAATGGCAACATGCTCCCCCTTTGGCATTAATTTCAACCTTAACTTGATATCCACAACTTTGAGGTTGAACTCAAAACTATCTCGATACTCCATCATCTCTTCCATATTTCCATTATCTCTCCCACTTTGACATCAATGGCAAAGGGAAAAACCAAGACTGGAGATCAATTCCAACACATACTGAGGAAGATAATCCCCTGAAATCCTCAACACCATGTTGATACAAGGTTGAAACAAACCAATGAACCAAGGATGTCTCTCGTGCAAGATAAGCATGTAATGGAGTTGTAAACACATTGTCTTTTCTATTGTAGGAACACTTATGTTTCTCTCCAATGAGCCTCCTTGTGAAGCGTAGGATATTACTCCTCATGGACTAGGACTTCAACTGACTTTGAGTAGTGATATACAATGTAGTTCCATACAAATACAAGGCTTCATGGAGAAAATACATAGTTTTGATAAGTACATAAGGCTAACATACAACTCCACTATAAGCATACCTATCACTGACCAATGAGACTATGGACCCAAGTTTACATCATTCACCCAATTTAATAGGGATACATCAATGATATACAAAATAAGACATGACTTGGACACCCATCACCCCATACATAGCTTATTTGACAACTCTTAAAATACATGCTAAACACCATGGGTCTCTCCATGAGTAATACACCAACAAGATGAAACAATAATGATACATGGCTTTTACAACTACACACAAGTGTGCTCTCCTTTATGCAAGCCTAATACAATGATATGCATAAAATACATGGCATCCATGAGAAATGATATAAGCTCTATATGCAACAACAACAATGGGAGTACTATATAAGGAATTTGATAGTGCATGGCTACTCTCAACATCTCAACCATAAATAAATATCTCACCATCAACATGTTTGTAGCTCACATTAACACCAACAAATGATAGTGCATGGCTACTCTCAACATCTCAGCCATAAATAAGGATCTCACCGTCAACATGTTTGTAGCTCACATTAAGACCAACAATGGAATCTCTACATTAAAATCATGATAACCACCAGCAAACATTGTGCTCCACATAGGAATATGAAACATAATCATCTCATAGCAACAACATAATATCATGGCATAATAATAATAATATATACATCCTCATCATCAGTGAAATCATCAATGAGGCTCAACAACAAGCAACATACTGTAGTAGCATCAACTCTAACTCTAGGAAATAAATCAACAAGAAGCAAAAAGCATCACTGGAAGAAGATAAGACATTGTAACAATAATCTCTCCAACGTCATTGACATGTGGTCAAATATGCAATGCATCTAAGAAGCACTAAGCAACAACAAAAAAAATATAATATCTTGCAATATAAAACCATGAGTAGCACATAAAGTCGTCATCTCCTTGTACAATGAGACCAAAATCTCAAGCAACAGAAACATTAGAACCAACATGTATAGGAAATAAGTTCCATGTAGCTGCAAATTCTTTCCATGCATCAACAGCAATATACCTCTAATTCAACTCGCACAAGTGCATAAGCTCATTGTGACTCAGCCATATGAATGCAAAATATCTCAATAGTAGAATGCATCATAAATCTAGATGTCAAAGACATGAGTAACAATATGCACACTCTAGATGTGCTAACTCCAAGGAAACATCATCTAATATCCATAGCAACCTCACATGCATGATAATACAAAAATGTGATCTATCAATATGAGTACTAGCACCATACTAAATTTTCCATGCAAAAACATTATCTCATCCTACTAGCACATGTGGCAGTAATAAAAAACCCTTCCTAAAAAAAATAGAGCAAGTGTATATGAACCAATAAGTGTATAGATGGCTCCTCCATAGAAAACATAATTCCAATAATATGCAAGTCCACTAGAAGCAATAATTCTCCCCTTGAAAGTGTGATCATCCTTCACTCCTTGGAAACATGCTCTATGAAAAGTCCTAAGTTCTAAATCTTGATAACAAAACTCTAAACAGATCCATCATCAATAGCATAAGTCATTGTGATGTGCATTAGGTCAAATACAAGGCTTCCATGTCCTCAAATATATCATAATAATCAACATACAAGTGCTCGAAAGATAACAAATAATATATGTGGTTGATCTGAATGATGACAAGTTGAAAACAAGAATAGATCATAAATAAAACTAATACTTCAAACATTATGGGATCCCACTGAACTCATGCTTCACCTTCTTAACTTGCAAAATTGTCTTCATCCAATCTCTCTGATATGGTTGCACCTCAAATGTTCTACATGCAACTCAAGATATAGCCATATGCTCCCCCTGAGACCATGCAGGCCTTAGTTTTTGGTGGGAGTCCCTTGTTGCTCCTTTCTCCTCCTAACTTTGATAGGCCACTACAATGAAAAGACCTTCTAGCGAAGGTTTTTGCGGAGGCTCTTATATAAATAGCCCAAATATTCATTTGTAGTGGAGGTGTGTGGGCAAATTTTTTAGAAAATGTTGCTTTGAGAGTGCATCTAAATTATTCAAGTGCACTGATGATTTACCATCCATATATGCATTGGAGTTGCATGTAACATGGTGCACCGTCGAAATTATTTTTCTGAAAAATAAGAAATCACAGTGTGCTAATACCAAAACACATCATTGCTTGAATTTTTGCTAGCACTGGACTCCTTCATATAGTAAAACGTCCCATTTTTATTCAACAATGACGTCCTGGCACGGTAAAAGTATAACAATACCCCAGGGAATATTATAAAGTGTACGAATAGACGGTTTTTAATTTCTAAAAAAAGACAAGTACTACTGTAAAAGCACAACACAAGTGCGTTAGCAGTAACGTAAAGCCCCCGAGCATCTTGATAAAGCACCATGATAATTTAAATAATAAAAAAAACATGGTGCTTTTGGATATCTCCCGCCCTAGTGTGCTTCGTGAAATGCACCGAAGGAGGGTTAAATAAAACCCTCCCGGCCATAATTTTTATTTTTACCATCTATAGTGCAGGAGATCTTTGAAGCACTGTTTCCACTCTTTCCGTGTGCAAGCACCATGACGTTGGTGCTTCTCTTTCTCACCACCTTTTAGTACCATGCTTACTGTTTGAGGTGTGAAAAAATGTTTTCCTCCATTACATGTCCATAATGCCTCTCCGATGGGCAAATGTCCACTTAATTTCTATGTTTCTTTCCAATTTAAGATTTTAGCAGATTAGAATTGCAAATTAGGTTTAATTTCTCATTGTTTTTGAAAAAAAATATTATTCAACACGTGGTGTGCTCAATATGTTTGGCTCACACTGGGAGCGGTTCTCCCTGTAGATTTGCAGAGTGCACTTCATTTCGGTGCGTGAACATAACACACCACCATTATGGAGGTATGTTTTGTAGTAATAAATGAATCGGGAAAGATGCAATAGATTGTATGTCATTGCGTCAATCTTGGTGCATTTATACTTACCAAATGCACCACAAGTAAATATTTAAAAATAATCCTATAGCCTGGTGCGTTCGATAACCTGAACATACCGTACTAGTTCCAATAAGTTATACGTGCGCACTAGCGCACAATTATGTCGCACCACTATGAAAGTTTTAATTTCTAAAACACCCACGATGCATCATACTTGTGTGTACATCGTGACGAGTGCGTTACGGTTGAAAGCGCACCAGCTCCAGTGCATGAATGTGATTTAAGCACACTGTAATTTTTTTTTTAATTGAAAGTTATGTTTCCATAGATATAAATACACGTTTCATCTAATAAAAAAACATTGTATTTTATGTATGAGGTTGATGTATTTTATATGTTAATCATGTAGTAGATACATCAGCAGAGGGAGTAGCAACAACAGTAGGAGCAGCAGGCAGACCCATACAATAGGATCCGACCATGGTAGGCCAAAGAGAAGGAGAGGGATTTATACCCTTGCCCTATTAGTGCAGCGACCTGAGCACTCTTGAGGAATGTAGGCCTCTTCAAGTACTATGAGGAGAGTACATCCTTGAAGGCACACTCTATCTTATTAGTTCATTTGATCCACTGATGAAACATCCAAGATAAAGCTTTCTGTATCAATCTTGAGTTGTGGTATAGGCCCACTGAGGAGGAAACATACTTTATCACTAGCCTATCTAGGAGAGGGGAGGATTTTCCCTAGTTCCCTAAATTCACCCATGGTGTTTCGGCTAAGAGTCAGCTTGCATACACTCAGAGATATGTTGGGCCTCATGCAATCCATCCATCACATTTTCAGGTATCTGGTGGACAACTACAAATTTCCTTTTTTTATAGAGAAGGCTAGGTGCTCTCATTATTAGTCAACACCATTTCACATTCTTGTGGTGTTGGGAAACGCATTATTTTCCCTCTTTTGTGTTATGTTGATTTTTATTCAGGTGCCACTTTGCCTCAAATGGTCTGCCATTTTTTTGAGGCAGTTTTGCAAATCTTAAAATAGATGTCATACATTATCGATACAAGGGAGGGAGGCCTTCCCTTTTACTTCCGAGCTTTTTTGCTTATTTTTTGAGAGGTTTTCAAAGACAAGGCCTACATTTGATTGTCACCCTCCTAGGTCGGTCACTAAGGCTCAGATGCGCATGTGGGGGCAAATTATGCCCAAGAGGGGCATGTCAAAGTTTCCAACCAGGATTTCAGACAAGGCACTGTTGCTACTGGCCAATGTAGATGACCATGCATTTTTTGTGTTGATATATTCATATGCGGGGACTGATTAGAGAGGGTGTCCCAACATCTTCTTCACAGTGGCTGAACCTCCAAATGATAGAGGTAATATTAGGGTTTTATTTAAATTAATCTAGTTTCATTTCATTGTTTTAATGAATTAGAATAAAAATTATTATAGCACGTTCTTTAAATTGTTTAATGAAATTGTCTAATTATTTTTGTGTACTATATATTTTGTATACATTGACTCATACAATGGGGAAGATATGGGAAAGGCCCAAGAGAGTGAGGCACATCCTTAGGGGGACGTGTTGTCAAGGGGTGGAGGACTGCTATGCAATTTTAGATGGACTATTGTGATAGATTGGCAAGAGTTTTGGTTCGATAAGGAGTCTTCCCTATGAGGCCTTGAGATATCAATGTGGATCTGATGTTCGTGGATCTCTATAGGGATTTTCTACAGGATTTGATGTCTCTTATGTGGCATGTCATCGGAGCTAGTACTTTATTGGCGGCGATGAGGGTTTCAAGGCACTATGCAACAACACATACATCAGATGAGGGTGGTCATGATGATGATGAGGGTGATGAAAATGATCATGATGATGAGGGTGATGATCATGATCATGATCATAAGGATGGTGATGATGATTCTTCTGGTGGTTCCATCCCATCAGATCATGGCCGTCAGCATGTCGGTGATCCTTTTGGTAGTACACTTGCTCGTCAGTCACCTGATGTTGAGACGCATGAGATAAAGGCTGTGTCATATGTTTATCCTAATAGAGAAGACCGACCACCTTCTCCTGCAGACCAACCACCTTCTACTGCAGACCAATCACCTCTTAGTCCTCCACCTCATGTGAGTTCGACAAATGTACTTGATTAGGCAGTAGTTGACCATCCATCAACTTCTACTGCAGATCAGGCTGCAGGCACTAGTATGTCTATTGTATCAGATATTTAATTGCACTTATTTGACTTCATGATGCAATTATTTGACTTCTTTGTATATATATATATATATATATATGGTGCATTTTTTTCCATGTTTATGTACTTAATTTATATGTTGGTGTTGATGTGTATATTGTTAGGTCATGTTAGATATGTTCATTTAATGTGCTTGCAAATAGAGTTGTACTTGATAGAAGTTATTTGACATAGATTTATATTAATTTGAGGATGTGTGTGGTGATGATGTGTTTTGTTAGATGTGATCACAATGATGATGCCCTATTAAATTATTAGATTTGTGTGCTAGATAATGACGTTTATATGTGCTACTAGAAGTGTATATAATTAGGGAATGGTAGTTAATTCGAATGTGTATTTTAGATGATGTTTATGTTTGTTAGATGATTATCATCATTATGTTTATTTTATTAAATCATGTTTATTAAATATTATGTATTTGTGAATTTATATCAATCTTTTTTATATGAAATTGGATGTAAAATTAATTACTTTAAAATTTAGGCAAAGAATTTTTATAAATTACAAAGTTTAGTATGGTTGAAACTATGATTGTAAAATTACGATAAATATT
>APFE031741969.1:0-10231 GCA_000404065.3 Pinus taeda | reverse complement strand
ATAAATATAAGTAAGGAATGAAAGCTAGGTAAAGTTACATTAAGGGAAAATGATGATTGGAAACCAAGGAAATTAAATCAAAAATAAAACTTGGAATAAGGAGGATCATAGGAAGAAATAATAGAGTACCTTAATTCCACCCTCCCCATGTTGGAAAATTCTAGGTAGATCAGGTGGTTTAATTAGATAAAAGGGGAAGACAAACATATTGTAAGGATAAAGATTAATCCTAAACCAATTAAACTTAATTAAGAAAAGAGGAAGGTGAATTAAAATAAGAAAATAAATTAAATTTAGAGAATTGTAGAGAAGCTCCATGTGGCATCAACCAACCAACCTGAGTTAATGTAGGAAGTAGATTGGGGATAAAATCTTGACTCATTAATTGACTCCAAGTAATAAACACAATTTAAGGAATAAAAGGGGGGAATAAAGAGACAACTAGGAGAAGAAATATGAATCTTGTGAGGTGAGGAAAATATTAAGTTTTAAATAAAAAGTTAAGTAAATAATTTTGGGTGACCCTTGCTAAGAGAATGACACATGGGTAGGTGAATAATCAAGTATTAAATTAAAAGAAAAATATTATAATTATGCATGACATGCCAAGTGTCACCCATGAGGACTCCTATAAAAGAAGGGGCAAACCATGAGAGAAGGGGACTTTTTTTGGAACCCTATTGTGGGATGGATGATATGTTGTGAAAGCAGTGACTACGAAGCTATAGTGAGTTTGGTTAGGTAGAGGGTTTTAGAGAGGGGACTCTTGAGCTAAGGTTTCTCTCCTCTACTAGCTAGATTCTTCCTCCATTGTACAACCGCATTGCAGTTCGGGGGTCCGCGGGGAAGAAGAGTACCCAAGGAGTAGGCTGGGAGGTAAACCAGTGGGTGTTGATTCGGATCAAGCACATCATCATACACTTGCAGAAGTGACCGGCAACGAGGAATTACCAGCGACAACAAAGCAAGCGGAGTCTCGCCTCTCCGGTGTACGGTACATGTGTATTTTGTTATTACTTTACCTTAGATTAAAAGTATATAAATGTGGCGTTATGTTCCTGGAATGAGCATCAACGATGTGTGTGTTGATTGAATTGAAATCTCAATGCGTTTCTTTAGTGGTTGTAATTGATGTGTAAAAAAAAAAAAAATATATATATATATATTAGTTTTAGCTGGGTCCTTACACTTGGTATCAGAGCTCAAGTTAAACCCTTGAGGCCTATGGGCCCATGCATGCATGACTAGTTTTGTTAATTATTTTCTTTGATCAACTATGGCATGGAGAATTTTTGTAAATTTTATTAAAAATAAACCAGCACCATGAGCAACAGCCCGAAACAAACATCTGTCGTCTCCTGGTATGGCCGTAACAGAGTAATCGATATAAAATTCCTTTCTATGAGATGCCTACCTACCCAGATTAATTTCAAAATTTCATTATTTAATTTCAATGTCCTTCTCTACATGAATATGATAACCTTCCTTGGTCTTCCTCGAGTTACTAATATTGCATGCTCAGACTTGGCATAAAAGGATTCTATGTTTCCAGTCGTTTCCAGTCCCGTGATCAGTAATTTTCGGAAGTTCTTCAAGCAAGCTTTTCCCTTTCTGAGCCTCTTCTTCGCATTAGCTTCAATAGATAGTTTTTACCCTAGATCAAGATCTTCAATATCTTCAGATATGTTATGTCTTTCACTTGCATGCAACTTTAATGGAATTATCCGTCAATCTAACTCATTCTTTGGGGTGGAACCAATTTCCCTACTCAAGATGCCTTCATTTATAACTGACTTGGACAGTTCTTTGTTATCTAAAGAAGACATGAAACCATTCTCTGGAGACACTGACTTCAGGGACTATGTCTGTGCAGTCTCGTGGTTTGTTTGAAAAATTTACCAGATGGCAATTCACAATTGATATTATTTTCACTGACAGCATATTCTCTCTCACAATTGTCACATTCCCAATCTGTCATGTCCTAAAGATATGAAGAATGTATCTCATCTAGATGATGTTGTCTTAAGTGGATCGTAACACTCTCTAACAAATCAACCAGCAGAAACCTGTTTAATTTTGGAAAATTAACAATGAAGGAAGGAATAACATCCCTGAACTCATTCAATCCCTGGAGTATCGCAAGGTGAATAACTGGAAACATACGTCTCATGACAGCATTGCTAGGTGCAATTACTTGTCTGAGGCTAAAATCTGACAGGCGTCTAATTCTTGGACAACCTTGAAAGCGAAGTCTGTTTTGTAAGAAGAGGCTCCATATAAGTCTAGGATTCATTGAAGCCTGTTGAGATTCTCTACCTAGTCTACTTTCACTGCAACCACAAGAATCAATATTTTCTGTTCCATTGTCGTTTCCCTGGGTAGATATTGAAGCATTGGACGTTTCACCCTGTTGATCCTCACCCTCCCCTTTTGTTCCATCTCGCTCTGCTCTCTCAAAATCTGACCCATACTCTGAACGAGTAAGAGCATTGTCCAATTCTGAGAAATCTCCAGATTTAGCAGCCATAAATAGGAATTTCTCCACAGAAGCACCAATCTCTGCATAACGTGTGCAGTGGGCATATGAAGCTGGCTCATCCTTGGGTCGTCCCACCCTCACAACAAGTGTTTGTGACTCTTGAAACTCTTTCACCATTGAGTATATCTTTTTCAATTTCTCTTCATAGCTAGAATAATTATCAGGACAAACAATAGACAAAGAAGATATGCATGTTGCATGTCTAAAAAAGGCCCGGGAGACAGCCGTGCATCGTACTAGAGATTTACAATTGCAGATGGCACCAAATATCTTCTGAATAACATCTTGTGTGGCCTTCTCCTGCCCATATCGCTGGCATTGCTTCGCCATCCTCGAGAATAAGAAAGTAGAGATTAGAGATTGATCGACCTCTTTAATGGTAATTCGTTGTGTTGATTGATAGTGACGTGATAATTTGTGTTGAAACTTGAAAGGAAGGGGAAACAGAGTCTCTATGTAACCAGGGAGAGAAACGCCTTATATTGACGCATGTCTCGCATGCGATGCCTCTCTCAACAGATGTCGTTGAATACTCGAAGGTGTGTCGCTCATGCATAAAGATAGTGACCGAGAAATTAAAAACTACCCTGAGAAAATGATGACGAGGTGCACTCCATAGTCCTCATGCACGCATTGAGAGTTCTTGGAGCTAAGCTATTAGTGACCATGATGCGAAGTCAGTTACATTTACTATCTCACAGGAAAGCGATCAAACAAATCTGGTTGTGTGTCTTCCATCTGCACTGTACTTATTCATATGGCTGCACCTTTATTAGATCAAAGCCGTTACCTCTTTTCCAGATTCCGATTTGATAATAAATTGATTTATGGCTGAAAGTTAAACATGAAATCTGCGCAATAATTATAGGTCCACCATGGGACATTATCATGACGTGTTTCAATAATAGTATGCTTCAAGTATCTTTCTTTTGACTTGGCAGAACGTTACCAGAGAGGCTTAAAAAGTCCGTATAATCTTATCATAAACTATTTCTATATTATGTTTGTCGTTACAATTTTCAAGTATTTTTCTGTGAATTACTATCAATTACTGTCGTCGGCCTTCCGGGGAAGGAAATTCACTTAAATATTTCCATTTGAGTTAACAATATTCTTTTTGGTTAAGATTTCTTAAATACCAATAATCAGAACTAATCTATTTTGCATTTGAAAAATAAAAAATAAAATATATGGATGGTTTGGATTTAATAATTTGAAAATATGTGTTTTTTAGCATTAAAATAATAAAATGAAGATTTTTCACCTTCTGAACTGCCTCAATATGAAAATTTCCACCTCCAAAATCACGTCAAGACTCTAATGCTCAAAATCCCTAGGGTTATCATGATTCTTCAGTAGCTGTCCAGCTCTTCGTCAATCAGACGGCGTAGGGTTTGTATCACTCATTGAAATGGATGGGGTTTTTAAGTTTTTTTTTTTCTTTCAAATAATTCAAGTGAAACCTTTGACCAAATGCGTTATCGGATCGAATATGGACTGTACTATCCATGTAAAGTCAGTAATTCTTTAATTCATTTTTTCTACTGGTAGAGCTTCCCAGTTCTCACCTTGTGGCACAAAACGTTCCGGCTTCACCTTGTGGCATAAGAAGAGCAATTTCTGTAATGTCAAGGTCATACAACTGCCAGTTAACATTTTGTAAAAACAGATTTCAACAAGGATGCAATTTAATGCCCTCAATAATGAATTGTAGATCCGCTTAATATAATTCAGAGACAGCTATATTTTAACATCCTAACTAGAATTCTTGATGCTAGTCGTTGTTTTTAAATTTCATGTTTTGGTTACTTCAGCAGTCACGTAAATGTTGGAAGGGAATACAAAAGGAGTTGGTGAGTGAAATTATGTTTCAACGCGGAATATTAGAAAAAAACTATACATATATATATATATATATGTGTGTGTGTGTGTGTGTGTGTGTGTGTGCGTCTTGATATATATATATATATATAATATAGTATATATTATATATATTATATTTATATATATATATATATATTATATTATATATATATTTATATATAGTTGTAGTTGGGTTATTTCAATCCAGGCCACCGTTTACCTAGAACAATAGAAAATACATCAAAGAAATTCCAACTTCTTTACCGTTAACATTTGAAAAGTCTGTGCATAAACCTACCTAAAGACAAAGGATAGAGTAAATTTTAAAATGCCACTTGCCCGTAGATGGTATTGAATTCCTTGAAAAGTAATAAAAACAGAATCCATATACAAAGAGTAAGGTTTAGAACAACAGAAAATGGGCAGTAAACATCATACTCAGGCATTTAATATGACTATTATAGCATCTCTAAAATAAGTCTGTTATATTAAATGCAAAACCTGCATCTCAGGCAGAGATGTAACATGTATGCTGGACATGGTACAGGTTTCTTGATTTAAATTATGAGCTTCCCTTGTCTTTTTGGTCAACATTCCACATTTTTAACTTACAGGAATGCATAATTACATCTTTCTTTATAATGTGAAGACTTCCAGAGTTAATCTCGCTGCAGCTATTACTTGAGCACTGTTCTTTAACCTACTATTATATTTAAAGAAACTTGATTATAAATATGAAGAAAACAGTAAATATGAAGAGACTAAGAGTGGTTGTTGCTTGACATTGTTTTCTATAAATTGCATTTGACATTGGTTTGTATATATGTGTTTTAGAACAATCCAGATTCAATGCTTATATTACTTTTTATAAATTAGAACAAATGCCCATTATCTGCTACGACATTAATGATCAATGAAAACTTTTGATGTAAAATAATTCAAAATAAACGCTTTAGCGAGTTTTGATAACATATGCTTTGTTTTGGTATGGCTATAGTTTCCTACAGAACAAAGCGTGGCATGAAAGTGAAAAGCAACTGATTCAATAAGCTGTCATGCTTCTAGTTTACAAGGGTCATCCATAAGTTTCAATATAAAATGAGAAGGCCTTAGCTGTATCTGATGGCGAGGCATCATTGTGAATAAAGCCCTTTAGGTGGAATACAGTATCGATTTTCTTATTTGGTTTATGCTTCTTCCTTGTTTGTTTTGCCTGGACTCATAAATTATGCAAATGTCTATACATAAACCTAAGGACAATAAGGTTTGAAACTCTATATGCCTGTAAATGCTGTTGTTGATTTCCTTGCTGAGCACTAAACTAGAACCTGTATCGAAAGGGGAGGTTAACGTTTAAAACGCTTGAATACGGTACAGTTGAATTTCTTGATTAGCAGTAAAAAGGAACTTGTATAAATGAGCTCAAAATTCCTCCAATAGTAATGAGACTTGCGTGCTAACCAACTACGCCACCACACCTAAGTGCTTTTTAAAATCTTTTTAACTCAGGGATCACCTAAGTGCTTTTTAAAATCTTTTTCATATTGAGATTTCCTCTACGTGTAATCCCTAAATGCTAGCACAGTGAACACCCTTGAAAAGTCATTTAGAAAGAACTCTTCGCTTTTTCTGAGTTGAACTCTAGTGTCTAATTGTACTGAAAATTTTTTTGTGCCCCATCTTAAGGTTGGAACCATAGGTCAGAAAAACGCCTTATTATAATAACAATTTAAAAGTGGTAGGCACAACGCTCTTTATCTTGGAAACAGAAAATATTTATTTAATACTGGGTTTCAATTATTTCCCAATAAAGTGGAGCAAGAAAGGCTATTTTGTAATGGTTTCATTTGGATTTATTCAATTATTTCCAAATAAAGGAACACAGAAAATGTGCTTAGGCGTTTATTTGAATAATCACATATGTTTTTGGATTTTTGAAAGGTTTATATTGTTGCTTAAAGGTCATAGTTATTAAAATATCCCAGGGCTGTAATTTTCAACAAGCCTCACTTCCTGCATTTACTCACAATCGTCACTTGCATTTTCTTCCATATTGTTGACAAAGATGGTCAATGCATATTTTTCCTGCCTGAAAAAAATAAAAAATAAAAAAGGAGATCATGTGTAAATGGCATCATTCAACTTTTAATTACTCTACGTTTTTCTATAAATTCATTGAAATTTGAGTTAAATTGATATAATGTTATAAAAATTTGAGTTAAATTGATATAATGCTATAAAAATTCGAATGTAGGTTATTACATACTTGACTTAAAAGAATAAAATAGAATCCGGAAATTTATGGTATTTAAGTTTTTAGTGTAACTTATATAGTATTAATATAAGAATATATTAATATTAAACATTTAATATTAATATTAAACTCAATATTATATTAAAATTATTTATATTATTCAAATACTTAAACTTGTAGCCATTTCTTTAATTACAATAAGGAAAAATTGGATAGAATTGTTTAAACAAATCCTAATTGCCTTCACCTCTTTTTCTATTATTATTTTATTTTATCTCCGTAAATACTTTCATCATTCGACACTTAAAACAATGCATATTCCAATATGATGATATAATTCATTATGGAGAATTACTGATTCTAATTCCCAATACGCAAATAATGTTAGTTTGTGACAGATCTCTGTAACAATATTACTTGTCAAAGTTTGTTTTGAATATTATCTATGTATAATCTAGGAGCACAGACACTGCATTCATCGAACTTTAGGCATAAAATTCGAAACTCGGCACATTTAATTTGTCGTGCCTTAAATTTGATGAGGTTTGACCAATTTAGTTCATGTTTCAACTGAGTTGTTGTTTGGTAATTATTTTTTACAGCCCCCAGGTGCTCTGTATTGCTAGATATGTAGTACTTTTTAAAAGGGTTTTCTATGTCGGTGTGCCTCTACGCACACTAGCTCATGGATGGGTCACAAAATATCTGAAATCTATTGCTCACACTTGTTGGTCTCGTTTGGCATAGTTGCATATTGGTCCTTACCAAAATCCTCAGTGACGTGATTCACATTGAGTTCCGAGGTAATATGTCTGCAAGTGAGAGAATCTATGATTTTCAATGACAGTCATAAGTTTAATTTATATCATAGTTTGCGGGTTGAGATAATGTGTTATCAGGAGAGACTGCGAAATAAGTTAATAGTGATGATATATTCTTAGTTTTAATTGCACTGATAGGTGCTCTCCATTCACAAGGGTACTAGGTTTCCATTGGAAATACTGCCTATAATTTAAAACATTGAAAAGCTATAATGACATTTACCGTCTTATGGTGAACAAATTCCTTATAAGGTAATTGCTTTTTATATACGACTGATTTTTTGAGTTTCTTTTATCTGATGATCGAGTAGCATATTCCTGAGCTAATGCTCCGAATAATGATGGTTGTTCTAGTAGCTTAGATGGTTGGTCAAACTCCTTAGCAATTCCTGCATCAACAATCAAAACTTTGTCACAGTCCATGACTATGGGTATTCTGTGAGCAAATGTTGATTATGGTGCGAGCAATAAAATCTTCACGTGTGATCTTCTGGATCACACTGCCTGTTTGTGCATCTACGGAAGCTGTTGCTTCATAGCAAAGTCTATGCCTCGGGATCAGTGACCACCTATGCTTAAAAGGGCTTAGGCGCATATTGTGGCATCACAAATCTGAGATTTGAGTTTTAATTTTTATTTACCACTTCTATTGTATTAAAATGTTTTCTATTATGATTAAATTCCTTCAAAAGTTCAGATAGAACATTACAAGAATGTGTCGGAGGAATGATGGCAGCTGAAAGTAATTGTTGGATACGGAACAGTATAACAATATATGGAAGTCTTAAGACAGGAGGACAGGCGGAAGTTTGAAGACCCAGGCAGTGAACTATGATTTAGGGGCACCAAAAGAGGAAAATGAGAGTCAAAATCAAAAAGGGCATTTAATCTTCCACAATTGTGCTTGATCAAGTTTAAAAATGCGTGTCCTTGACATGTAGATCTACCTACAGATCATCCTGTCAAACAGCGCTAATTCATTTTAATGAAGTCAAAATTTTGTTTTTCAACCTTCATATACAGTATTAAGTATCATTTTACTGCACATTAACTGTGGTGTCATTACTTACTCAATCAGCAGTGCTGCATTAGTTCTAGGTGTGATATTACATATCATTAGTTTCCTACTCGATTAGCATTTTAATAATGTTCGCAAATTTGGATACTACATATAGGAGGATGAGAGGAACCATATCAACTCGATTGAAAATACCAGAGCTGTGAGTAATAAATTTTAAGCATATATTTGACTTTTGAAGTTTTAAGTGTAGATTTTGTTAGGTAAAGTCTCACTTTAATGCTCTTTGGTAAATGAACATATATAAATTCATATAATCATTTAGTTTAATGTTCTCTTCTAAATGAATATATATGAAATCATATGATCAATTTTTAAAATTAATGAGAAAATTAGTATTTAATGTTTGTTACTGAGAGTGGTATTTATGCATACCCTTTTTCAATTGATACTTTTCATTTATGGTTTTCTCTTCGGAAACCTGCCTCAAATACATTTTAAAATATAATTTGGGGCAGATTATTATAAAGGAATTACTAAGCTTGGTACAAAAAAAAAAAAATGTGCTTAATTTAAAAATTAGAGATACCTGTTACCTAAAGGTTAGAAAGAGTTCAGGAAGGATTCCTAGGATATGTGTCGTCGTTTTCCTTTATGTTTCGAGGACTTCGGGACGAAGTCCATTGTTAAGAGGGGGTGTATGTAGTGCCCACTCTAGTTTCCTGACCTAAATATGACATTATCTTAGACACTTTATTCTTTGAGGACCTCAGGTTGAGGATCCGGACACATGACTCTATTATTTGAGATATTCATAGTTGTGATGTTTATAATGCTTTCCATTGATATTATAATATCAAGAATGGTTATATATCTTATCTAACAGTATTCTGATGATTGCATCTTTTAAATAGTTAAGTATCTGAAATTAAGATGAGGGTAGTAAAGAATATGTATGCGCTCTACTAATAGTATAATGATGATAAATCGGATAGGTAGGTATATTTCTATGATGTTACGATGTTGATGGCTTAACGAATATGTATGTTTCCATTTATGATAAATGATGATAGCCATGAGAGATGTGTACCCTCTGTTACCTACTTCTGTTAGTTCAGGCTTATGATGGACAATGATGTGAATAACCAAGAATCATTAATGATGCTATTATGATAATGACTAACAGTGAGAAACCTTGTTGCTAATGTTTTTTGAGTATGGCAGGAAACAATCAGAAGCGCTCGCATATGACATATCGATGACACCTGGTTTGATGAAATTCATATTGTTTTAAAGTCTAAATCGATCTTGAAATTTGCCATATATGTTTAACTATATGCTGATGATATGTTAATGGTTGCAGGCACAGATTTGTGGCTTGACCGAATGGCTCACATATGGGTGATGGGGTTGTACAGGTGGATGGAACTACATGGGAGGGGTGGGACAGAGTCCCTGATCTCACCCACTAGCACTCCCACCCTGACTTGGGCTAGAAGGGTTGAAACACCTTCGCCTTGAAGATTACGATGCCATGAGGGCAGGTACCAAAGTTGGGTTGCTCATGAGGAACCTACTGGGGGGCGCACATCAAGGCAGATTCCTTGATCCCCAGCACCATTAGTCTCACTATAGCAGGCAACATGAGAGACGATAGCGGTCTATGACGTTGCACGATATTTTCCCCTCGTAGTCAATGGATGCTTGAAGGGCAAGTGGTGTGGCACCCTTGGAAT
>APFE031741965.1:0-10548 GCA_000404065.3 Pinus taeda | reverse complement strand
TCTGATACGCGAGTTATCAACGTTTTATGTTGTTCAAATATGCGAATTGTACTCAACGGCTCCATCTGATACGCGAGTTATCAACGTTGTTATCAATTCAATACGTCATATGCAAACTATCAATACGACCAAGAGGTTATCGCGGCTGGATATGCGTATGATCTCCGCAGAATATGCCAAATATTAAGAGAATATGCTATACGCGAATAATATCAGCGCATCATGCAAGTTATCTCCGCGCTTAATATAGGTTCAATGGGTCTGATATGAGCACTATCAGCCCAATATTCAAACTATCATTCGCGTAATATGCAACTTTTCTGCCGTATATGCGTATTTTATCCGTCGATATCCGAATTTACGGTGCAATTTGAAAATTAACAACATGATATGTGAGTTATCTCCGGTTACCAACCTGAAATGCGACTTATCGCTGACTATACGCGATTTATCAAGTTGATCTGCATATCCTCGTTAAATACGCGAATTATCACCCTGATCTGCATATCTTCGCCGAATACGCGAATGATCAGTGATATGTCGTTATCAACCTTATTTTGTCGGTGAAATATGCGATTTATCAACCAGATATGGGAGTTGTTGTTGCGGATTAACAACGGAATATCTGTTAAACGGGTTATCTCCGTCAAGTATGCCATTATCAACGCGATCTTCGAATCATCTCCGGCTGATACGCGATTTCTCAATGCTACGTTGGCTCTGTAGGATATGCGAATATTGAGGAACCGCCAGCCGGGCAAAATCCTGTGTTATGAGTCATCTTAACCGACCAATACTGCAATAACCCCATGGACAGATCGCTTGGAACGCTTGGAGTTTCCTCTCCTTCTCGATCCCTTGGAACTCGATCCATGTAAGGAACCTCCTTTTCCTGTGATAAGAACACTCGAACATCGGAAATCTTATATGAGTAAATTGACATGTTCAGCGATCACTTTCTGTCATAGCCTGGTCTCCTGCATAGAATCACTGGGTCGGAAAGCCGGAGGAGAGTCGCACAGGAGGGAGCCAAAGCCGTAGAGTAGGTTGGGGAAGCGCTCGTCCCGGATTCGGAGAAGGGAATAACTTCCAGAAGGCGTGGTATCACAAAGAATGTACAACCGCTCGACTCATTGCAACCGATAACAATGGCAGATTTGTTGTATCTCTATTTGATAGGGAATAGCCCGAATATTCGTTCTCAATATGGTCAGAGGTTTCTTCACCAATTTCCTCAAGGAATCAAGGAAGCACAAACATATATTTCCTTACTCCAACCTTGCTAGTTTCAAAACATTACGAGACCCTGTACTCATCCATTATATTTGCTGCCACCTTCGGAAGTATAGATATTTCTCGTACTTAAACTTTGCCAGCCATGGAATATCATATATGGTAATTTCAAACATACACCAAGGAAAATCCCGCAATCACACCGGTCGCACTAACACTTTCCATGGATTGGGATTGGTCCCATTCTCACATATTGGAATTGGATAACTTCACATCATATACTTTCCATGGATTGGGATTGGTCCCATTCTCACATATTGGAATTGGATAACTTCACATCATATGGTTACTTATAGAATAGTGTTTATCTATTAGTTTGCATTTAATTTCTATTTTTTTAATTACAGAGACAATAAATTTGTACATAGCTTATACATATGTAACATGATCGGTAATCGACAATGAAAAATTAACATGGACGTTTGTAATAGAGTGGAGAGTAAGATATCTAGAAGGTGGAATCTAATGAATAAGCTTCAAGGGAAATGTGGCAAAAGTAAAAGGGAGCAGCAAAAGATCATTAGTGTTTTTGTTTATCGTATCTTAAGTATTGGGAAATTCAAATTTTATTTGGTTGAAAGTGTATGCTTTAGGAATGGTGGATAAACTTAAATGTACTAAGAGAGTAGGTGAGGGGACTATACTTTTCTCCAATAAGGTTTAGCAAAAATATCTTTATAGCATGTCATAAGAGGGTGAAAGGAGTCTTGGTTGTGTAATAGTTTGATAAAATGAAGTATGATTAGATAAGATCATTAGGGGAGGAAGAAGAGAAGGCATTGAATTATCATTCAATTGGAGGGCATAATAAGAAGCATTGTTGGGAAATGTGGTTGTGTGAAAAATTCAATATTGTTTAGGGTAAAAAATGGAGAGTTAGACCTAAAGCATGTAGACTCACTTCAATGTGTTATTATAGGGGCTTAAAAACCACCAAATTGAAGCAATCTATACCTTCATTATAGCTATGGGGATAAAATCTCTTATAAAGAACAATGTAAAATGTGAGACAACGCGTGATGGCATGAGAGTTTTCTTGAATTACCTCCTTAATAAGTTCAATGCGAAAATAGGCATCTTCAAACAACATATGTGTTGGTGTCAAAATCTAACACCTTGCAAAATTCTCGGCCTCGAGCTATAAGGTTCACAACCTTCTTTTGATCTGAGCTCAAAAGGACAAAATGTTGAGTTCGACCAGGCAGGCACTGACATAACATGCTGCGATAGGACCCATGGATGTTGGGCACTAGAAAACGTGCACACCCACTAGATCGGATGGTGGGAGTGCCCAACCATTCAATGGCCAAGAACAATTCACATCGCAGAGTTGCACGACACATAACGTGGAAGCCACATGTCACCTCCTCGTGCACTTTGCATTCCTCCAAATATTTCAAATGCTAAGGGCTCGACGTTGCAAAGTCCTTCAACTACCACATGGTTGGTCCCACCTCCTTCACACGCCAACATGATGCCATCAGTGTCTCCCAGCCAACTTGCACGTCATCATATCCAACAATGTTAGAGGCGCTTCATCCAACATATGTTGGAGCTCCATGTTGTGGAGATGTGCAGTCGATAACGCAATTGACGGGGTGCATCGAGTGCTACGTGTCACCACCTTATCCACTCTGCATGCCCCTAAAGATTGAAAAATATGGCCTCCTAAACATGCGAGAGGATGCCACATAGCCCTTCGCATAGGTTGCCCATGTATGATTGTGTTACACCGTGGCCAATCACCTCCTACCCAATCAACTCTGCCTTATCAACCAGCTATCTGCATTCTGACTTCCTATGTTAGAACAATCACCATGAACAATCAGCCTGCCACATGGTGGTGTCATGCCTCTCTGATGTCAACATGGCATCATCCAAACATATCCCCACATGTGTCATGTATTGGTGAGGTATAAAGGATGTACAGGAGAGCCATTTTTGGCATTTTCCATTGTAGTCACCTAGTCCAACTCCTGCACACCTATGTCCTTTAATTTACTAAATTTGGTAAATGAAAAGCACAAATCCTACAAATTGAACGTCTAAGCTACCTCTATTCATGAACTCTCCTAGTCAAGTTCTCTAAATTGTAGAATTTATGAGAAATTTGGCCCAAATTTAAACCCTAGCTTCGCCTTGCAAGAAACATGCACTCCTTTAAAGAACATTCTACCTTTGAGTAAATAAACCATGTAAATTCATCAAGCAAACCTTATAAATGCATTCTTAAGCCGTAAAAACCTCTTTAACTACTAAATTCAAGATCATTTAGCTCAAAGTCAGCATCCTATCATTTGTGCACATGTCATCATTTCAAGGGTCAAAGTCTTAAAAAAAATTCCCAGCAACCCATCATTCCCACTTTGTGACATGTGGCACCACACTATTTACCATTTTGATCCATAAAATATCCTTGACCTTCTTTTGTTAATGAATTAAGTATTCTCCTCCAACTCACCACCCTTCCAAATGGCCTCCTCATCCATAGGAAACTTTGTAGATGTGAAATGAAAAGGCAAAGAGATGTGCCATTGCGACGATGATATCAGTACTCAAGGCCCATTTATAGCATCTCTTGAACCAAGAAAGTCCATTCATGTTCTAGTTCAGTGAATGGATACCTTAACAATGTTAGAGATCTTTGAAGAGACATCATTTTCACTGCCTAATCAATGGTGGGAGTTGGAACTTGCCAATACATAACTCCTCTAGGCCAAAGAACATACTAAGAGACTTGAAACTGAGCTAGAAATGTTAAGAAAAAATTAACCCTATCAAGCCTTCATTTAAAGCAATTAGGAGGATTATGTGGGAGAGAATTATAAAGACAGTGGAAAAATAGTGGTACCACTTAAAATTTATTCAAGAAATGACTAAGACCATGAGAAGAGCACAAAGGGAAATGGAATCCATTTAGAATACTATTGTAGATTCTCCTTCCAAGGTCGAAGTAATTGTAGACTACCTTAACCAGATATCAAAGGAAGAAGTGACAAAGGTAAATCTCAATAGGTTTGAATGGGTAACAAGAGCCAATTAGATAATAAGGAAAATTGAATCATTGATGAAGGCTAAAGAGGAGGTGAAAGAACTGATGGAAGAAATAGAAGGTTTCAAAGAGAAATGTGAGTTGCTCCACTCAAATAATTTTCCAACCTTCTATAATGATGATTGGAACTTACATCCCAAAGAGTCCTTCATGACAATCCTGGTGGAAATTAAGGAAATCCACAAAGGTTTTGAAGAAAAGGACCACTCCCTTCAAGGGAAAAAGATTATGAAATTATATAATGATCATTATGATTTTTTTTTCTTTCTCAAGAACATCTTTAAGGAGTGAGGAAAAATTGATTATGGAGACATTAGTAGCCTAGAGGGGACCATCATAGAGGCATGTTCATGTGGCATGCCATATGACAGAGAGTGGAGGACTTTTATGGATCTGTGTGAATGGACTATCCAACAAGAATTCACATCAACATCTTGAGAGGTCTCAGCGGAAGCATTTTCCAGTGCAAGGACTTCATTAGTTAGCACTAGCATTGGCACTTGCCTCAATATTAACATCGACATCATCGACAACACGTCCACAATAACACTCAATGCAAGCAGTTCCAAACAAGGATAGGGAAGGCCCAACACACAACCAAGAGAGAGAATGAAGATCTATTATATCTAAATCTATAGGGGACCCACTCTACAACTGGAAAATCATTAAAAACTATTATAGAATACGTTATTTATATTACAGTTGGAAATTTTGTAAAGAATATTGGTGGTTTTTCAAAGGCCACTAATGGTTTAGGATTAGTTCTTAGTTCTTGAGTTCCTATATATAGGCCTCATTTTGTAATTCAACGGGAAAGAAAAATCTTGGGCTGTAAGGAAACCCTCTCAATTTTTTTTGGGATTTGTTAGGAGGTCCTGAGGCATATCAAAGAAGGAATATTGAAAAGTCTCTTAGGTTATTCGTCCTTTCTTTTCATTTAATTTCGTCTACCCATCTCTTATTTTGAACTTTTCTACATATGAATACAATTTTATGCATTTTTCATGGCATTTTCTGTTGTAGACTTGATCTGTTATGTTAATTAGATGGAATTGTTAAACTAGAATATATTATGGCATCAATATGATGGTTTATTTTAGTTTTTGCAAAATTTATCGGGGTTTTTTGAAGAGTAGCTTGACTTCTTTGATAGGTTTTACAAGGCTTTTGCAAGAAATGGAAAAGTTACAAATTTTGTGTATTCTAGTGGTTGAATTCTTAATTTTTCAGCTACCCCACCAGGTTTTAGTTGATTTAAAGAAATTATTAATTTCTCCTTTAAATCGGTTATAATATGATCTTCATATCTCACTCACCTTTTACATTTTCAACTCTTTATGTGAAACCAAAGGGTCATGAATGCTCTAACTTCAGATTAGTGGAAATGCAACTTGACATAATCATGTTAATGTCTGATAGTTTTCCCCTTCACCCAAGCTCTCAAAATAATATTTTTATTTCAATAGAAATCATTGTTTAATTGTAACATGATTTATGCATGACATTTGTACTTTCTTGAAAACATTTCATAAGTGTGGAATGTTTGTGACAATAATATTTTAAATGCATCATATACCCATTAGGTCAGAATTAATGTCACTTCATTTAAAACCATAATAAACTCATGCACAAGGACGTACATCATTGAAAAAAACATGAACGTTCATTCAATGGTTGTCATAGTTCTTCATTTTACCCATTTTATTGTGACACCTGAAAGGAGAAAATTGGATGCAATAGACTTGAACCTTAATGAAAAATATGAAATATGAATTAAATTCAAGTCAAAACTACTCAGTCATTTCATCACAATGCATTCATGGGAAAAATATAAATATACAGTCTCATTTGCTACAATTTTGAGTCATCTAGACTTCCTCGTTGAAGCTTTAGGGCAAGAACAAATGAATTAAAACGTTAAGCTTAGAAAGAGTAAAATACAGTTAGCAATATTTAATATGAAAATTGATGGCTTCATGTGCCGATTTAAACAGAATATCATTAATGTAACAAGGAAATTGAGATCACACTTAGATGTTCCTTGGCTCTACACTAAAAAAGCATAATGTGACTTTGGGGTCCCAACAATATGATAAGAATTTTCCCACCATTGCGTAGTTATGCCCTAAATGTGACATTCTACTTCAACAAGTTAAATTTATCCTTAAAATAAAAAGAAAATTCGCTACCCATGTATCCACTTAGTTGTCATCAAATGATCCAACAAAATAAGGGAGAGTAATGTGTCCCACCATGAGTCAGGAGGAGGTGATAGCATTGAGGTGTTTATATTCCTACCTTCTGCCTAATTTTCGAAACCATGGATGATGTGTTACTACTAATTGAAAAAAAAATAGTGTTTAAGAAATGATGAATTAGCATATCTATGAGGGAGACACCATCTAATTCATTTTATGAGGAACCATTAGGAAACATTCCCCCCACCCCCCTCCCTTTTTTTAAATGATTCATTTCCTTGGATAAATAATGATTTAATATCGTTGTCTTGAGGAAGCTATCCCCTCTTAGATATTGATTACAAAAACTAGATATAGAGGGAACTAGGCCTTTTTTCTTGCCTTCTCCCTCAAAGGTAGGACTGCAAGCTCTAATACTAATTGGTACATGATATTGGCAGGAATATTAAATTTCAAAAGCATATCCAAAATATAATGATCCTCCTTTTATAAAAAATATGGATAAAAAATGGGCATCATGTTTGACGTTGAATTTTTTTTAATAATATATGTTATGAACCTTGACCTTAAAAATGATAAGAAACCAATAATTACATTTTTCAATGGGGAAGCCTCCTTTTATAATGAGTACAATGTACAAGACAATATTTGATGATACTAAGACAATGACTAGGTCTCTTGTGTTTATATATATATAAGACAAAGGGTACAATTACAATAAAAGGAGACCATGAAATGCATTAACCCACGTAACAGTATAAAAATAGAAATGTAATCACTCCATATCTAGGTACTAATAATGGATTTAAATGTTAATATTTCCATTATATAGGGCTTAACATGGCCCTCTACATCAAACAAGTGTAGTCAACACTTGACTAACTGGTAGTGATTATTTAGGAATAATTCACCTTCTTTTGTCATCTCTTCCACTTGCAGGTTCTTCTATTTGATGATGTACTCCATAGTTGTCAGTTACTCTACTACTCAAATGTTGTTTTTTAAATGTGTTTGGATTTTTTGTAGGTCAATCTTCCATAAAATAACATGAGGAATGGAAAAGGTAGCTAGATGCCTCAAAATATTTTGCAAGAAAGAATATTTTTTATAACGATCTTACATTTAGACATGACTCAAGTGATGTTGCAGGTAAATAAGATTAGTATCCAAAGGAAAAAGTGTGCTTTAGCATGTAGAAGTTATCCTCAAGAAATTGAAGAGAATAGAAAATATATTTTTATAGAAATTTGAAGCAAGGAAACTGATAAAAAGATGGAAGCTATCCTGGTACAAAAGGAGAACAAAAAAATTGCAACAATAACTTGCAGTAGTAAAAAACAAATCTAGATTGTGATATAGGTGGGTTATGTGAGCTTACAAGGAATATTCCCAAGTCGAAAAGAAAAGAAACGGGGTAGAACATAATCAATACATACATGTTAGATGAATATGATAATGAAAATAAAGCAGATAGACAACAAGCAAGCAGAGTATGGGATCCTAAAAAATTGAAGACAACAATTAAGTAGTAGATCATAAAGGAAAGCGTACAGTAATAGCAAAGTCAAACCTGGGATCTAGGAGGATTTCGACATATTAAAGGCACATGACTCGGAGGTCATGAAATTTGTACCCTAGGAGTCTGATTGTTGACAGATGAAAGAAATCAAGGGAGATTTAAAGGAGTGAAAATTGTTGCAAATACAATCTTATCTCATTTACTATTCATTGATGATGTCCTCATCTTTCTGAACAGGGCTATTATGTATACAATTGTGCTCAACAATATTCTAAAAAAAATTGTAAGGCTACAGGGATGGAGACTAATCAAGAAAAATCCACTTTATCAGCATTGGGATGTTTTTCTGTTCTAATTAAACTCTGATATACAAAGATTTCCCTATAGACATATGGCTTTTGACGATGGGTTGAAGTATATTGGATTTTGCCTTAAACCAAACAACTATAAAATTGCAGACTCGACATGGCTGGTAGCTAAGGTGGAAAGTAAAATAAATTTCTAGCATCATCGATGACTCTCCAGGTCTGGTAGAGTGGTTCTTATTATGGATTCCAAAGGCTATTCTCCAAAAAATTCAACAGATCTGCTGTAGATTTCTTTGTCAAGGAAAAAAGGAAGGTAGAATTTTTTCTTGGGTTATCTAGGATCAAATTTCTCTTGCCAAAAAATGGGGTGGTTGGGGGATGAAAAAAATCTCTTTTTTTTAATAAGCATTGGCTACTAAAATGGAGTGGAAATTAATCACCTCAAATAGTTTACAGACACAGATGGTTACACGGAAATATATGAGCCCTCTTTAGGTTGAGGACTAGATCAGACATCCCCATTGGAATAGAACAAATGTCTCTTTGATCTGGCGTGTTGTTTTAAACTCCTTTGAATATATCAGAGCAGGATTGGCTTGGAGAGTGGGGACTGGGGAGCGAGTTCGAATTGGTTTGGATGCTTGGTCGGGAAGTGGTAATGTACACATACTTCCTTGAGGAGGTCAATTATTAGACATTGAATCAAATTGATGATGTAAAGAATACTACGCTTTTTGGTCAAAAATGGAATTTTTCACGGGATCTTCAGATACTAAAACAATGGCAACAAGACTCGATTATTTTCACAAATTACCTCTTAGAAGCACATGTGAGAATACATGATAGGGAGGATGAACTTATCTAGACTCTAGCTCCTCATGGAAGATACACTCCAAAAGATGGTTATTCCTTCATTTCTGCATAGAAGAAACCTAATAATAGAGTTTGGTGGTGGCAGTCACTTTCGAAGCTTAAAGGACCTGCAAGAACAAAGTTGTTCATGTGGTACCTACTGTGTAAAAAAGCACCTAAATGAGAGAATATTCAATGTAGATATTCTCAGGGACTAACATGGTGCATTTTATGTAAGGAAAACACAAAATCAATAATTCATTTGTTCGTTGAATGCCCCATAATAATAAAATTATGGAATCAGATATATCAGATGTTGGCAATCAATATTAGGTGGCAGGGAGGGACAATTCAAAAAGCTTGGGAATTATGGTGGAATAGGGCTCATCATGTAAAGCTCAGGAATCTACCCCCTCTAGTATGCTCGGAATTTGGTTAGGTAGGAGCAACAAAAAAAATTGAGATAAAGAAAATAATTGGATTATCACTTGTTCCCATCCAGTGGCAGCATATAACTTGATCCCTGAAGATGAACAAAACCAATGGAACCAGAACATAAATAGATAAGTCATCGACAAATCCTTGTCATGGGCATATTTTGATGGCTTTTCACAACTAGAAGGTTGTGGTGGAGGAGTAGTATTGTATTTAAATGAAGATCAGTATTTCAAACTAAAAATAGGTTTAGGGAGGGGTACAAATAAATATGCAGAACTAAACAACCTTAGACTTCTGCTTCTTTCTTCCCTAGAGAAAGGACGTCGACAACTTCAATTTTTTGGCGATTCAAAATTTTTCATAAATTTGTTCAATTAACTGTCAAATTGTCATGTGAACACATTAATAAATATAATGGAAGAAGTAATTATTTTAAAATCACAATTTGACTCTGTGATCTGTCGTCATATCTACAGGGAAAGGAATCATATTTCCAACATCTTATCCAAAGAAGTTGCACAACAACATTTTGGCACTTGGATGATACAAGAACAATGGGATAGGAATTCTATCAGTACTTTCACAAGTCCTTCATTGATCTACAGATACAAGATGCAAGATCAACATGATCCCTCTTAGCTCATAGTTGGACCATTTTTTGCTTATTTTTGTTGAATATAAGATCTTATGTTTATGTATATATTTATCTAGTTTTGTTTACAGCTACTTATATGCATATAGTCACAGTTATATTGAACTCTATGGAGTATGTGGAAAATATGGCCACCAATTTTTGAGATATTCTCCATTGTAGCATCTACAACATGTAATTTTCAATATTTTATATAATGAAATTATGATTTTTCCTTAGGGATATATATATATATA
>APFE031741963.1:0-14163 GCA_000404065.3 Pinus taeda | reverse complement strand
CAGCCAACAGGAACTATTCCACTCCCTCAACCGACTCTGCCAGCTTTACAACAAAACCCCCAGTCTAATCTGAGACCACAACTCCCAGCCCAACCCAATCCCAATCCCAATAATAGACCGGTCCAATCCATCCAAATCATAGAAACACCAGAAATCGGACCTGACCTAAGGAAGTGTAATGATCTTCAGTTAAGATCTGGTGTATAGTGGAAACAGAGGGAGACAAAATAGTTCACATTGAAGATCTGTTACCAATAGAACAACCATTACAACAAGAGGGTGTGAATAAGGAACAGACCCATCATCAAGCAAATACATCCTCTCCTCCTTTCCCGGAACGATTAGTCATACCACGACCGGTACAATATCCAGACTTTGACATTCTGGGGGAGTTACAAAACCTGTACATAAAAATTCCATTCCTCCAAGCCATTCAAGACATTCCTATATATGCAAAAACTATAAAAGAACTGTGCATAAAAAAATTAAGGAGGAATACAACCACTAACCCAAGAGTCCAAGTAGTCGGTACTTTATCTGACTTGTTATCAGGAAAAGAGACACCTATCAAATATGAAGATCCCGGAAATCCAATTGTAACCGTCCAAATCTATGGTTAGACCCTGACTAACGCTTTAGTTGATCTAGGAGCTGCAATCAATATTTTGACTACCTCTACCTGCCAAAAGCTTGGCATTACATCAGTAGAACCTACTTCTACTTTGCTAGAATTGGCAGATCGATCTGTAGTTCGACCGGAAGGTACTCTATACGATTTCATGGTTTCTGTAGATTCCTGGGAATATCCAACCGATTTCCTGATAATTAATCCCAAAACCCGACTGGATGGACATCCACTAATACTAGGAAGACCTTGGCTTGCTACTGCCGATGCCTACATTGGTTGTCGGCAGGGAAACATGACCATAACTAAAGGAACAGACGTTAAAAATCTAGTTCTATATCCTCCAGCACAGCCAAGCCTTCCAATTATCAAAACTAATCAGTATCCTGTGTCATACTTTACTAACAATATCATATCCCCATTGACTATACAGAAGGCTTTAGATTTTAAGGACCAAACAGAAGATGATGCCATCAATAACTTCATTAGTCAAACTGAATCTAGATCTCACACACAGTGTTTCATGATAGAAGCAGCGTTTGATAGTGAGCTAGAAGAAGACCCTTTGAAAGATGCACATGACCAAACAATACCAGTGACTGTTGTTGCCAACAGTAAAGTAGTGGAAATTGAACCTGGTAAGACTCTAAATATCAATGCCAACCTTACACCAGACCAAGAAACAAAGCTCGTTAATCTGTTATGAAAATATCAAGGAGCATTTGCGTGGGATTACCTTGACATGAAAGGGATTGATCCTCAATTATGCACCCACCACATCTATATAGAAAAAGATGCAAGACATGTTCGTCAGCCGCAAAGAAGACTCAACCCCCATCTAAAAGAGGTAGTAAAAGCCTAAATTCAGAAACTTTTAGATGTTAATTTTATCTATCCTATTTCCGACAGTAAATGGGTCTCTCCCCTGGTGGTGGTACCCAAGAAAAATGGAAAATCGATGATTTTCATGGATTACAGGGAGTTGAATAAAGCCACACAGAAGGATCACTTCCCTCTCCCATTCATAGACCAAGTATTGGACACTTTAGCAGGAAAGAAATTATTTTCTTTCCTGGACAGCTTCAGCGAATACAACCAAATCCAAATTGCCCCTGAAGACCAGGATAAAACTACCTTTACTTGCCCTTGGGGAACGTTTGCCTATCGAGTTCTACCCTTCGGCCTATGTAATGCCCCTGCTACATTCCAAAGGGTTGTCCTTAGCATCTTTGCAGATTTGATAAATGATGGACTTGAGGTGTACATGGACGACTTTACACCATATGGAGATGATTTTGATCTAGCTTTAGATACCCTGGAAAAAGTCCTACAATGCTGTATCGCTACCAGGATTTGTCTAAGCCACGAAAAATGTTACATGATGATGACAGAAGGGCTCATTCTAGGGCACTATGTTTCAGCAACTGGCATCCAGGTAGACCCGGCCAAAATCCAAATTCTTTTGCTTATCCCTACCCCCACTACTCAAGCAGAGGTACGCAGTTTTCTTGGATTTTCTGGGTATTACAGACGATTTATAGAACATTACTCACGTATTGCTGCACCTCTATATGCTCTAACTAGCAATGTTGATTTCTTGTGGACAGAAAAATGCGACCAGGCTTTCAAGGAATTAAAGAAGCTTGTATCAACAGCCCCAGTCCTTCGAGGACCAAGCTGGAATTTACCATTCCAAATCTCATCTGATGCCTTGGATACAGCAATCGGTGCAGTCCTGGGGCAAGAAGATGACAAAAAACCATATGCTATCTACTATATCAGCAAAAACTTATCCTCTGCCGAACTGAATTATACTGTCACCGAAAAGGAATTCCTGGTTGTAATACATGTTGTTAACAAATTTAGACATTATATCACAGGCTATCCTATTGTGTTATATACAGATCATTCTGCTATCAAATATTTGGCAAATAAACCTGTTACGAATGCTAGAATAACCAGATGGTTGATCTTATTGCAGGAGTTCGATATCACAATCAAGGATCGACCTGGCAAGGAGAACCCTGTAGTCGATTTTCTCTCACGAATACAGAAATCAATTGAAACAGCAGCAGTGGAAGATCAATTTCCTGATGAGCACCTGTTTGTTGTTGCTGTTCGAACACCCTGGTATGCTGATGTCGCCAATTACCTTGCAGTAGGTAAGCTACCAAAACACTTAACCCCTCAGGAACATAAGCAGATTGTTCAGAAGAGCACTCGATTTTCGTGGATTGGAGGCCATTTGTTCCACACAGGGGCAGATATGCAAATTAGGAGGTGTATTCGAGAAGACGAAAGCTTCGACATTTTAAAAGCTTGCCATGACGAACCATGCGGGGGACACTTTGCTGAAAAGAGAACAGCACATAAAGTATTGCAGACGGGATACTATTGGCCTACAATTTTCAAAGATGCGAAAAAATTTGTACAAGCCTGTGACAGCTGCCAGCGAGCAGGACGACCTGGCCAAGCCGACAAAATGCCTTTGAGACCACAATTGGTCATTGAGCCATTTGAACGATGGGCTCTTGACTTCGTCGAGCCCATTAATCCATCATCAAACCAGAGGACATACATTTTGGTAGCGACAGACTATGTTACTAAATGGGTCGAGGCTGAATCATTGCCTAAGGCTACAGAAGAATCTGTAATACAATTCTTGTTCCATTTGTTTGTACGTTATGGACTACCCAGAGAACTAATTACAGATGGTGGACCACAATTTGTTGGAAATAAATTAGTTGCAACACTTAACAATTATCATGTCCAACATAAGATTACTACCCCATACCATCCGCAGGAAAATGGGCAAGTAGAAAGTAGTAATAAGGTAATAGAATCAATTTTAACAAAAACTATTGCATCGCATAGGTGAGATTGGGCCGCCCGACTACCTGAGGCACTGTGGGCCTATAGAACCACATGGAGAAGTACTACAGGCTATTCGCCTTATCATTAGTGTTGGAAAACAACCTATCTTCCCCATAGAATTCGAAATCCAAATGCTACGAACTGCACAGGAAGTCGGCCTAGATCTGAGTGAGGCACAAATCAATCGATTACAGCAGATTAATGAATTGGACGAAATTAGGCTCTCCGCATTACAAAATACAGCATTGATTCAACAGCAGCGAGCTAAATGGCACGATGCACTTATCAAGAACAAAGTCTTTCACGAAGGAGACTGGGCTCTGTTATACGACTCTCGGTTTCAGGACTTCCCGGGGAAACTCCAGACTGGATGGTTAGGACCATACGAAATCCAGAAGGTACATGACCACGAGACCCTTACTCTGACCACAATTGACGGTTCTGGATATGCATTCAAATTAAATGGCCACTGAGTTCGTCTCTATCAAAAGCCACTTACTCGGGAATCCTTTTGTCAGCAGCTACAACAAGATACTGATATGGAAATTTTAGGAGAGGAAGCGAAATCTTCCTCACCTATAATTTAAGGAATTCATTTTTTTCATAACTTGTACATAACATCTTGTATGTATGTTTTCCTGATTTTCTTTTTGCATTCTAAGTGGTTCTGTTGTTCCTTTTCAAAAGGAACAGCACTGGTGTGTGTGATTTTGTTGTTCCTTTTCAAAAGGAACAGCACTTGTGTGATTTTGATGTTCCTTTTCAAAAGGAACAGCACTTGCGTGATTTTGTTGTTCCTTTTCAAAAGGAACAGCACTTGCGTGATTTTGCTGTTCCTTTTCAAAAGGAACAGCACTTGCGTGATTTTGCTGTTCCTTTTCAAAAGGAACAGCACTTGCGTGATTTTGCTGTTCCTTTTCAAAAGGAACAGCACTTGTGTGATTTTGTTGTTCCTTTTCAAAAGGAACAGCACTTGTGTAATTTTGTTGTTCCTTTTCAAAAGGAACAGCACTTGTGTTTGTCGTTCCTTCTCAAAAGGAATAGCACTGGAGTGTGTCTGCTGTTCCTTTTCAAAAGGAACAGCATTTGAGTGTCTTTGTTGTTCCTTTATCAGAAGGAACAGCATTCGCGATTTTTCATTGTTCCTTTCAAAGAAACGGCATCCTATGAGTTTATCTGCATGAATTCTTCTCTGAGGAATGCCATCGGCATCTTTTTGCTCTTATTGAGGATATTTGCGCCCATGTTCTCCCCAGTCTTTTAGATACAGCAATGGACTTATGCGATGAAAATAAACCATGATATACCGAGGTCAGCAGATCATAGATCGCCATCACTATAAAGCCTACTATTTATAAGAGGACAAGAGGAGGGACCTTAACTTTTCATCTTCGTTGTCATTGTCTCATTACCGGCACCCTGGTTGGTGATCTTTATCATGACGATTTCCCTAAAAATCTCTCTTGATTATTACTTAGGAGTAAGACCAAAGCGGATTTTTTGTTATTCTGTCTGTTGGGATGATAGGACTTCTTTCCACCATTCCCCGCTCTTAAGGAGTGCGGAACCACCCTTTGTGTAATAAAAACAAAAAAGGAGAGGGTTGCTCTAACAAAAACAAAAAGAAAATATGAAAATTTTCAAATGCAGGGATAGGGGGTCTCATTGAAGAGCCAGCCTACCATGATCTAAGGATGGAAGCGAAAAGTGGCTTCCCATTACGGCCACCACACCAGGGATTATGGTCCGAAGGTTTATTAACAAACAAAAACCTTTGGAAACAGGGGGTCTCATCACGAGCCGGCCTGTCCACGTTTCGTGCCTACCTTGTGAATGCAATTATGGTTTCTTGGTTACCAAGCCAGCATAAATGGCCTGCATTTTGCAAAGCCACTTCTTTCAGATACACACCAAAGGATCATGGTTCCGGAGGGTGAAATAAACAACTCTGCCAAGGTTATGAACACCTGTTGGCAGCAGAGCTCTGTTAATGGCATCGAATTCGTAATGGTTACACCAACAGGTATGATATCAATATTTTTTGTTTTTTATATCCTTTGGATAGATCATATGTCACACCCCGATGTATATATCGCATGAATATTCATTACCACCAATCATGGCAACGGAACTGACAATGACCACTGGAGATTTTGTACGCTTGACAGACGTCTCATCCCCCGGCCTCTCATTATATCACGCAGGCTCTTATCTAAAACGCGATCTACCTTTTTGCCTCGATTTCGGCATTTCATTGTTTTTCTAAAACATGGCATAATTTCATATGATGTTTCTTAATGACTTGACTTCCGACTGGCTGCTGCTCCTCTCTTTGACGGATGGGGACAGCCTATCAGATCGCGGGGGGGAGGTAACCTCATTACTCCATGGAGTACGTGGTTGCACACCATTCGGGTGAGATAATGTACGAAGGTATGGCATGGTTTAACGGTATGATAATTCCATTTTACGGAAATTGCCATCCACGATCCTTTTTTGTTTCATGCTCTGTGTTCTTTTCCGAAATTTGGCGACGATCATCCTCTCTGCGTCTCAAACACCGCAAGCAGTTGCTGTTCCATTAAGAATTCTGAGTAGAATCATGGGGGGAAAGACGGTCCGAAGCGAACCTCACGAGTTGACAGTCTCCGCTGCTGCCCGCAAAATCCTGGAAAACGCAGGGTGGTTGAATTATTTCAGCTGCCTGCAAGAATCAAATGAAGCAGTGGCGTTGGAATTCCTGCAAAATTTGCAGGAAAATTACTCCATAATAGGAGGAAAGTGGATAGCGGTCACGGAGGATATCATCGCAAAAGTCTCGGGACTACCAGCTGCCGGACCCGTATGGACGCTGAAAAAGGAAAGATTACAAAAGGCTATGGAAATTTTCCAGGACGAAGGCCAGAGCTTGATAGTCAAAGGGAAAGGATTTCTGCCACCAACGCTAGGGGAACCCTGGACCGAGCTAGCAAAGATAGTGCAGAGCTATATCACCTGCGAAGGGAGAAAAGACGTGGTAAGACCTCGTCACCTGAAACTTTTAGCTGTTTTAAAAGGAAAATGTTCTGTAAATCTCCCTGCACTTTTAAATTCATTATTACATGACGCGGCCCGAAGCCTGAAAAAGGCACAGTACATAGACGCAGTCGTTAGCCACCATCGACTAATTCGATTAATAGTGAGCCATAGTCTCACTCACCAACAAAGCACTTGGGAGGAACTGATCGCAATAGTCGAGGGGGGATTGGCTGCACTGCCCCCAAAACCTAAGCACTCCTCCAGCACGCCGGAACGATCAGAGAAACATAAAGAATCAGCAGCAGAAAGACATGCTGCTCCAAAACGGAAACAATCCTCCAGTACACCAGAACGACCAGAGGAACCCAGAGAATTTGCTGCCACACCCGAACAGCCTGAGAGACCAAGGAAATCAGCTCGGCTGGCTTGGATACGAGGAAGGCTGGAAAAGATTCAGGGAACCACTGCCTAGCCAATTGAAATTGTGGACGAACCTCCAGAACCAGAAGGAGGGCCCTCCGAAGAAAATGTTCAGCAGTCAGGGGCCGAGGCTGACCAGCCTAGAGGAGGTATTAGGGAAAGAGATGAGCACTATGAGGCAGAGACAACTACCGAGCAGGTCAATCAAGAAGAAGAAGTAGTACAACCATAGGGCGGCCTGTTGCAGGACCCTGTGGGCGAGGAGGAATTGGCAGCAGTCCTGGCCAATATGGGGGAATATGGCCAGCCCTCCAGCACAGCAGGCATCCCTGACGGACCCACGGAGGAAGATATACCCGAGAAAGCACATGAAGATAAGGCAGGAGAAGAAAACCTGCGTGGTTATGATGATGAAATGGAAGACACTAATCAGGGACAATCTGTCCCCAAGACGCCAGAAGATATCCCGGATGAAGAAGGAGTAGACTTAAGGGCCAAACCCTCTGTTGAGGCAAAGGAAATTAAGAAATTAAGGAAGAAACAGCAGAGGTTGCTGGCACTATAGCCAGGCTCCGACAGCAAATTCGAATTTTGAAAGCCAATTTGAAGATACAAAGGACTGCAAGGAAAAGGAGGAGGGCCACTGTAGTAAAAACCCGGAGGACAAGAAGGCGACAGACCTATACCCGTTTTGTTGGTTGAAACCCCATTAGGAGACCTACTGCCGAGGAACAGTCTGCTGTTCCAAATGACAACGAGGAACAGGTTGTTGTTCCAAGTGACATTGAAGAACAAACTGTTGTTCCAAATATCATGGAGGGACAGACTACTGTTCCATATGACCCTGAAGAATGGATGGACATTCCAATGGAACAGCAAGAGGCTCCGATGGCAGGAGGACCACAGCAACCCTTTATTCGCATTAAGAAAGAAACACAAAGCAAAGAGGCCCAAACAGAAGCACCACCCTCAGGGGTAATTCGGGTCCTAAACTCTAAGCAGCGTAATAGAAAGGTCCAGGTAAACTCCAGCCTCTACGGCTTTTATGGAAAAAGGATCCAAAAACAAGGACCTTGCACAAAATGATGAAGGAAGCTCAGCAAGAAGCTGAGCAGCTGCGAGAACAAACAGTCCCCCGGGAGAAATACAAAGAGCTACAACAGCAACTGCGGGATATTAGTCAGTCCGAGAGCCAAGCCTTCGAAGGATGGCAAAAGGAACAAGAAAAGGTTGCTAAGGTAACTCGTCGATTAGATAGTGTTTTTAAGCAGATGAACATTGTGTGTTCCTTGTATAATGACGTTTTGACTTGTAGGGCCCCTGCTAAGAATTATGCTTTATTTTTGCTTGAACGATATTTGTGATTGAAAATAAAAGCCGTTAGGGCAGGTGCACCTATCCACATCAACACTGTTAATGATTTTATAGATTGTTGCAAGCATTACGGAATTAAGGTTCAAAGGTTATTGTGCGAGTTTTACTTGCACAACCTCATGCTAGACCAGGAAACTGATTTAAATCCTGGCCCTTTTGTTGGCGATATACAATTCCAAGCCTTTATCTCATTTGGGGTTAATCAACTGAAATTGCTCAAAGCTTATAACACCTTTCAGAGACAGGAGAATAGCCTAGACTTATGGCTACGAGCCGAACCTAGAGACCCAGTGACGCTATGGAGAGAGCATAGGAGCCTTATGAGGATCCCGGGTGTCATCAAGATATTAGGACCCAGGCACGAAGACTTGATCCGACATAGTCTGGAATATTTCCTGACTATTAAAGACCTTGCCATCGATGCTGCAAAATTTCGATACCGGACCTCTAGCCCAAATATCCAGCTCAGGGAACCATTCAAATACGAGAATTTTGAGCTGGCTGCCAGCCAATTGAACCTTTATGGGGAACGGATTCTGCAAGCAGGGCCATCTTGGTTGGGGTATCGATTTTGCAGTCCAATTATTTGGCACCGTGCACCCGGATATCAAGCCTTGTATGAAATGCCTGCAGCTCAAATAAATCAGTTCTTTGATAATCTAGTTGCTCATCACGATTTTCGGCCTCCTCGCGAGATCCCCTCTCCGGCCTCTTCTCTCACCGCCTTGCATGTTAACTATAATGTTTTCATGAGGGCATGAAACAGGGTAAGCAGGGGGGTGTGTGGAGCACTTGGAAGGTATGCTTTTGACAAGAAATTTAGTGGCTTTTCAATAATATTTGTAACCTTTTCTGCCTTATAAATTCAAAAGAGATAAAGGGTTTTAATAAAATGTGCAAGAATTGACAAAGGAAGCTCAATTACTAATAATTGTCGTTTTTCTATGCAGGAAGACGTGGAAGCAAGGAGTTGCCGTCCAAAAGCGAGAAGCAGAGGAAGAATAACTGCTGTCCCTCCAGAGGGGAACCGGATGCGAACAAGATCAAGCAAATCAGAGCTGAATAGCCCAGGAAAGGAAGAAGGGATACCGGGTCGGCGAACGCGAGAAAGAAAAGTGAAGGATTAACCGATTGGCGAATCCCTCAGGATCTTCGATCCTGAGGGATCGCTGTTTTACTTATCTTTGTTATATAAATACCTCCGTCGTTACTTTTATATAAAGGAACAGCGTCATTGAGCAAAAGGACTACTGTTTTTATAATTTTAAGTTTCAGAACAGAACTTTGATCATCGAGTCTCACTGAGACCTGGTTTTGTTATACATTTGTTGACGCATTAATATAAAAGACTGGTGTTTATTTCGTCTCTGTGTCTGGAGTAATCTAAGGCGGTGTACCATTGGCAGCTAAGGGCCCGGCTCCAAAGAACACTTGCTTTTGTATCATTATACTGCGATTTATGTGTGGTTTGTTTATCTTCATTGCTCAGTAATCTAATACATCTTTTATATGATATGCTATGCTCTGTTCTGATCAATATATGAATGATTTCTCCATGTAATGACTCTGCACTGTATAACTGGATCCATTCCGAGTTGAATTGCGTCTTTAATCAGCTATTTCTGTAACAGAGTATCGGTATGAATGTTACTGTCATTGGATCCATGTGAAATAATACTTGTTGGGACTTGAAAGTAATGTTACTCTGTTTAGAAACATAGTTATATCACCCATCATTCTCAGATTACTGTATTAGTATAGAACATGTATATATGGTTGATGCTTGTTGTTCCATAATTCATCAAGGAATGCTGTTTCATAAAGTATATCTCATCTAGTTTGCTTGAAGAGAAAATCAGAGTGTGAATCAGTTGATTTTAACTCGCGAGATTCAGTTCTTTCGACTACTGTTCCATTTACTGTTGTTCCATTTTACTGATGTTCTATTTATTGTTGTTCCATTTCCATTTTGTTGTTCTATTTTACCTTCTGTCGTTCTATTTACCTGACTTCGTTGTTTTGGTGTGAGAGAAGGTCTAAGGCTGTAGTGAGCCTCAGCAAGATGCTGCCTAGCTCCCAGACCTATAAGTCCATGCTCTAATTTCCTTTTTATCATTTTCTAGAGGGATGGGTTATTGCTTCCGTACCCTTGACTGATCAACTGTCTTGCGTGATTCTATCTTTTGGATTAGTTCAGTTACAGCTTAGCATCTGTTTTCTTTTGTATCTTCTGAACACTATACTACTAGCATTACTCGGACAAATAGCCTCGGATTGAGTTACTCTTTACAATAACAAAACGTTCCCGGATTGATTTATTAATGTGGAATAATTAGAGGTGTGAGAGACCCTAGTTATAGCCCTACAATCGTTCCAATCATTATCCAATCATCAATGCATGATCATGGCAACCATATGCCATGACCTCATGCACGACAACTATCACCATGCCAATGTATGCATAACAACATATGAACAATGAAACACATAACCAATGCATGACCGACATACACTCACAACAAATACGATCAAACACCATCAACTTTCATATGTCGACACTAATGCAATCATGACCAAAACCATGCATAACAAGGACCTATATGCAACCGACATGTACATATGATAACACATTCATCCAAGGGGAATGGAAACCAGACATCACCCAAGGAGAACGGAACCATGCTTTGATACCACTCTATAACACCCTCTTCCCACATCTACCCAAGTAAATGGCAAAACAGGGTAAACATGTGACAAAGAGTTATTATGATATGATTCAACTCCCTATGTAATAGTTACGGAAGTGGAACTGACAAAACACAGATAACCTGACCTTCTACACCTGCAATAAAACCCCTAGGAGCCCTCCAACCCATCCAGGTGACTAGCCTCTAAGACAAACTGACATTTTGATGACTTCAAGCCTCATTCGCTCCCTTGACATCAGCATGCATGCGACTGGGACCCTCCAGTCGCTCCCACAGCAAGGCATGTGTGCAATTGGGGAATTTTCTAGGTAGTTTTGTGCCAGTGACTCTAGATTCTATGCCACCTTTTTAGGGCCAAGGCTCAGGCCACTACACACAACTCCCTGAAACTTCCAGAAAATGAAACCTCAAAACAATGATACAAATTCAAATAATTGAACAAGGACTTGATTGGACCCCTACTAGCCATGACAGACATTTCGTCAAGCATGTCACATATACGCATTCTACGAGTTTAAACAATAGATCTGAACATAGGGGTCTCGTACTTATCTGAGAATCACTAAGAAGCATTGATGCCTCATCACAATAACTGAGTTACCATCTACTAAGCCATATATTCATTGTACATTCAATGATGAACCAAAACATGATGAGAGCCATATATTATTACTATCATAAAACTCATTCATAACCAACATATAACCAACATAAATATCAAGGAAATAATAACCATATAATCCATGTATAAACAATTATATTTACCCATAAAATACCAAGGAGAGAGAGAGATCTTATTGATGAATGCAAAGGCAAACCAAGTTCGAGACTTCAACGTTCCACCCAACCATAGATTTGTTGAACCAAGTCTCTCTTCAACCAGTCACCCCCATGCCATATTCCAAGCATGAATGTGGATTCTAATAGAAAAAATCCATCATAATCAAACAAGGTCTTCTAGAGGCCAAACCACCTCAACCCTCAACCAATGATTCCACCACATCATGACATCACTATCCATCAACAGATTGGTATCTACCCAAGCTATCCAAGGTTCCAAAGCATTTGTTCCAACCAAGGCTCCAAGACTCGTAACACAACCCACAGTTGTTGTCGGGCTCTAGAGCATTTATCCAACCAAGGCTCCAGGACTAGTAACTCAACCCACCAAGGGCTCAAGAGAATTTGTCCAACCAAGGCTCCAAGGCTAATAACTCAACCCAAGTTGCTATAGGGCTCCAAAGCATTTGTCCAACCAAGGCTCTAGGAACTAATAAATCAACCCACAACAAAAAGGAACATGAGAACCGATCAGGAAGAAAAAGGGAAAGACTCCAAAAACACCATGTTTATCCAAGAAATGGAAAGGTTAGGCAAAACCATTGTCAATCTAGGAAATCCTCCATGCCAATGACAGATCATGACCAAGAAACAACATGCATATTCCATGCATGGAAAAACTAGTAAGGAAGTCATACATGCAACTCGGTACCTACAAACAAAACCCGTTGTAGCTACTGATCCCGATGTCCTCTTTTGCTTTCTTGATTTTTCTTTTCCTTCTTGCTCCAAATCCAAAGTATGACACACTCCTCCAAGATTTCTCCAAGAAACTGTAAGTGTATAAGAGTACGAGAGAGAGAGAATAGAATGAGAGCTCCAAAATTGAACTGGTCAAAATCCATGAACTGATCCTCATAAGACTTGTTATTAATGAGGCCTCTATTTTCTTCATTTTCCATTATTTTCCGTCATTTTCCTCCTCACATACGACCCATGACCTTTCACCTTCCTTGTCTCCTAATTTCCATTATTTTCTTAAATAAATGTCAATAAATGTCACTTAGCTTTTTCAAAGCCTTAGTCATTTCCTTTGCCAATTTCCATAGACATAATAAACCAAATGAACACCCACACTAGGATATTTTCCCCAACATTCATCTTGGAATACGTGTCCCATGACCATGGTTATTATTTTTCCTATATTAACTTTTATTACACGTATTTTTTACCAAGGTTGTTACAATCAACCATGGCAGTTTGATAGGAAAGTGATACATGATGGAGAGAGAAATTTCTATGAGTTTGAAAATGATGGCATCAAACCTAATATTGTACCACTGAAAGAAGAGAGTGCAACTAAAACAATCATCCTAAAAGCACTCTTGTTAAATGGTAAAGAATTTCTACAACAAGTGGAGAAAGAGGAGGTCAGTTATGTCTTAATCTACAAACCAAAGGTAATACTTGTGCACGCTAAAATTGCAAATTTATCTATTGAAATTTAAGAAATGTTGCATGAATTTAATTTTATTGTAGTAAATGATTTTCCAAGAAATTTTCCACCCAAAAGAAGCATAAACCATCACATAGATTTGATATCGGGAGCAAGCCTTCCAAATAAGGTTGCATATCAAATGATACCCAAGGAAAATGAATAAATAGGGAAACAAGTTCAATAGTTGTTAGATAAAGGGTTGATAAGAGAGAGCTTGAGTCCATGTGCTGTGCCTATAGTATCAGGTCCAAAGAAGGATGGAGAGTGGAAGATGTGTAGAGATTCCGGAGAAATCAACAAGATCATGATTAGATACAAATTTCCATTACCACTGATGGATTATGTGATGGATTGTTTGAGTGGAGCAAATTACTTTTCAAAGATTTATCTGAAAATTGGTTACCATCAAATTATGATCAAAGAAAGGGACGAGTGGAAGACGTATTTCAAGACCAATCGTAGATTGTATGAATGGCTATTCATGCCATTCTGGACTAAAAAATGCACCCAATACATTCATGTGGTTGATGAACGAAGTCTTGAAAGAGTTCATTAGTAAGTTTTTTATTGTTTACTTAGATGATATCTTAATTTTCAGTCAAACTAAAGAAGAGCACCATAGACATGTGAGATATGTTCTGCAGAGATTGAAACAATAAAAGTTGCTAATTAACATGAAGAAATGTACTTTTATGAAGTCTGAGTTAGTATACTTAGGTTTAGTCATTTCAAAAGATGGACTAAAAATGGATCCAGAGAAAATAGAGGCAATTGTGTATAGGACTTCACCCAAGAGCATCTTCGAAGTTAGAAGTTGTCATGGCTTAGCCAACTTCTATCAAAAGTTTATCAACAAATCCAATGGT
>APFE031741948.1:72406-100649 GCA_000404065.3 Pinus taeda | reverse complement strand
CAACAAAGACAAGGAACTATCCCCATATTTTTGTTTCATTTTTTAATGAGGTTGACACAAGACAAGGAACTATCCTCATGGGACTTTGCGATCACAACTCATAAGAGATCATGAAGGAGAGATATAGTTCCAATGCCCCCAGTACATAATGTACAACATCATAATGTACCTTGTTAGTGATGTAGGTATGGAATAGGTTGCCACATAATTAACCCGTGGTGGGGATGATACCATTGGTACAAAAGGACCATTTAGGGAAGATGGTTGACTGGAAGCCATATTTGGACTGGGAAATGAAAGTTGTTCAATGGTGACAATTCAGCCTTCATGCGGGAAACAAATCACTCGAAAGAGTGTTGAAACAATAGCTCCCATGTCATAAACATAGTCATGCCCTAGAAGTAAATTGTAATCTAAAGGGCCTAGGACTACCATCACATTTAGATAAATGATTTTTCCTCCCAAAGTAATAGGTAACTGACAGAGGATCCCTAATGCTTGACTCGTTCCTATGTTAAAAGCCAATAGATTCTAGGTGACAGGCATAAGTGGTGGCAAACCGAGTGCTTGCCAAGCAGTTGAGGAAAGGATACTCATAGATGCACCTTCATCTATAATAGTGCTAGATACAATCATATTACAAACCTATACTATGATTTAAAAAGGCACATAAGAAGGAAGATGAAATCCTTCCAGTCGATTCCAATAAAAGGAAGTGACTAGACTACTTGGAGGGGGTACCATAGAAATGGGAGAATTAACCCCTTGAGTTACGAGAACTGGAGGATTCTCCTCTTGTCTTGATGGAACGGGAGGATTGCTCCCAAGATCATTTGAATCTGAAGAAACAAAAAGAACCTAAGTGGTATCATATTCACTCTCTTCGAGAAAGGTACGATTAATTGAAGGTGAAATCGAGTCAATTGTTACCTTGACCTGTTGATGTGGGTCGGGTATAAACTCATAGGATTCCTTTCAAAGAGAGTGGATTTGACCGATGGTTGATTTTGGGCAGTAAATTCATCAACTATGGAAGGATTTAGGGAGAGTTTCTTGTAACTAAATGGAAGTCATTGTGGTGAAGAAAGACGGTTATCCAACACTTTTTTGGCTTCATCGAGATAGGGACAAAGGTGAATGGAGTGATTCCCTTCACATAACCTATAGGGAAACTTAACTTTACCCTTGTTTCCATGAACTTTACTACCACTAGTTGATGGTGTGTCACCAGCATAATGTCCAGAAGTTGATGTCATAGGATGATGTGAACGAGAAGACCGTTCTTCTAAGATCTGAGGAATATCAAGACAATTTCGAAGAATATGGTCTCCCGCACAAAGTTTGCATGGATATCAAACTTTGTGAGGCTTGACGGATGGTTTCTCATCAGATGTTTCTTTCAAAGCAATGGTTTCTTGATTGCCCCTCTGCTAAATTTCCTCCTTCTTCTTCTTCTTACCTTTCTTCTTCTTCTTATCCACCTAGTTACTAGTACCAATACATTCACCAGGCAAAGAGGAAAAAGGGGAGGAAGAAACAACCTAGGAAGAAGGCAAAGGGTCAACTTTAGGATCAACTGGAGGTTGATTTTGTCAAGTCGGAGGTGTACTTAATTGTGGAGAAATCATGACATTTTGAACCAAGGAGGTTGAAAACAATCATACTGGAAATCCAATGGTAAATCTCAAAAGGGACAATGTAGCCATATATGGAGCACCAATATTTCCAAAAGGAGGAAAAGGACTAGGATTCCAATCAAAAGGAATTCCTTGATCGGCAGGCTCTGGATTTGTCGCCATATGTGTCAACCTAAGATCAACTAAGGCGCAAGCATGGAGGATGTTATCCGAGGTCAATCAAATTTATTTTAATCAAAGTAACATAATAAAACAAAAGAGGGATAATTTAGGCAAAAGGTTTACCAAGAAACTATGAACTGTAGAATACCTCCCGGCGAACCAAGAAGTATGGGCAGGAAATCTCCCCAAATACTGTGTTTAGTGTATCACAGTTTCCAAGGTGGCTGACTTGGTTACTTAAGGATGGATAGCAACCTAGAGTTGTCCTCCAATATATACCTGAAGGTACATGGAGGCCCAATACGTAGAAGTGTTGTCTAATGCAAAACCACATAGTGAGAGCATTCCCATATACTTTATGTACTATAACACCACACTATATACTCAAAGGTATGTGGACGAGCTACGATATACTCATGTACATGGAATGAGGTATCACACTCAGGATGTATTGCAAACAAGTTAGTGACAACTGCTTTGTTTTACAATGCTAGAACACGTCTCTAGCCTAGACCTCTAAATGTTTTTCATTGGGGACAATGCTCCATTAGGTAAATTTAAATAAATTTTAAGTTGATTTTCTTTAGAATTTTCCTTTCAAGGTTCACCACGTGATGTATGTTTGCAATTCTTAAAATGCAACTAATATGATAAGCATTCTTTCCATTCAATTTAACAATGAAAATCCCTAGCTAGTAGGGACAGAGCAATCGGATTTTTGACAAAGAGCAAAGAGCACATCCAGTGCAATTTCCTTAGCTATTCCTTTCAAGCATTCACAAACTACAATATGAATGATACAAGTTTTTCTTTTCAAATTCCTTAATATTATGATGAACAAAAAGGAAATATGCACATACAATCAATTAATATTTCATAATAACGAAAACTTTTACGACAGTTCTAATTCGAAGGAAGAGAAAACTTTACAACACTTTCTTTCGAATGAAGATTAATCAATTATATTCTAAATTTGATTATAAAATGATAATGACAAATAAAACATTAAAGAAACATTAATTCATCAAATCAAAGTAGGGCTAGCAAAGGAGATAAAAATTTGTTCTCTGAGACATGACATTCATTGATCAATCAGCAAGAAAACAAGCAGAGAAAAGTTGGCAAAAACACTTTCCAAAGGTGGGAATTTGACCTAAAATTGATCAACGCAGGTCAAAGAGGGTCTAACTGTGTTGCAGAGCATTGTCTCTCACTCAAGGGTTCTCTGCAGAGCACTGTCACCTGACTGAGCCTGCACTAATTTCTGAGAGGCCACTCAAGAGTCATCTAACCTCAGTTTTTGACCAAAAGTCAATGCGGAAGAGTTGAAATATAGTCAATGAAAAAAAATAAAGTCTACAAGGATGTCTTAGGAGGTGGATAAGCTACTAGGAAAGAGGATTCTTCTCCAATAGAGTCGCCAATTTGTTTTGGAGAATTTAGCACTTACGGATAAACACTAATTCACTAGATAAGTAGTTGTCCCTAGAACAATAGTTTAAAGTGTATTAGACTTTTCCTATAAGCAATAGATAATAAGAGAGGATAGAAGGCCTACCTGTAGTTCTGCTTTCCTTTTGTCTCCCTTGTATCGATTCCATCGCTCCTTCCCATACATAATTTACTTGAAAAATACCCTGTCAACACAACAGAAAATGAAAACAATCAAAGGCATATGATCCATTGAATATAAATGAAAGGAATTAGAAGCAATTCATACATATAAGCATTATGAATGAATACATCATATGGAAAAATGTTCGAACACTTTATTAGATGGAAGAAGGAACTACAACCATCAATGTCTGATTCAAAGTCATTCCTTGAGCTTGGATCCCATCCACATCACATCAAAAGCAGGACAAGCTTGTGGCATCACATCATTTGCTCCAAAGTCAAGTCTCATAGCAGCATTATCTCCTTACAATTCAACATATTTCACCCTTTGATCACTTATATGAATGGTCAATTTATAGGAAGATGAAGGAGGTTTCGTCATTAATGGTGACATTGAATGACCTTCCATACTTAGAATTAGTTGCATGGAGGAAGGGATGAGAATATAGGATGATCCTTAACTCATTCCTCATCCATTTTCGAGCTCATAGGAGTTGATAAGACAGGGAAACTTCTAGATGACTCCAAAAGATAAGAATATTCCCCAAACCCTATGTGAATTTCGCTCATACTCACCTAGCTCAGGTGAAAGGAAGCCTAAGTGCTCTACAGAGAACCCTGGCAGTGGACTCAACTGCTGTGCAGCGCACCTTTATAAGGGCTTACCTATGCTAGTCCCTCTAGAGGCAATTTCTGGATGTCTTCAAGTCATGAAACTGTCTGGTAAGGAGGCATTCAAAGGGTTGACTGGTTTAGGGTATGAAACCACTGATTTTAGGGTTTGAAGAGTCCTAAATCATCGATCTGAATGTTACGATTTGATGTTCCCAAATGGATCTGTAACAGTTTTGGACTATATTTAATAGTATGTTGCAATATAATTCCATGCTTAGTGCAAAAGTTGATGAATTTGTTGTTAACATATTCTCCACCATTATCAATCTTGGCTTAAAAATTTGATGTCCAGATTGTTTCTCAACAAAGACCTTAAAAACCAATAACATGTTAAAGACTTCACTCTTGAGTTTTAGGAAGTATACCCAAGTGCATCTGGAGAAATCATCAACAAAAGTTAAGAAATACTTGTAGCCAGAGAATGAAACAATTGGAAGTGGACCACATAAATCTCTATGCACAAGTTGTATGTTAACCTTACTCTCATAATAAAACAATTATAAATCCAAAATTAGAATTAAATAAATCAAATCTTGAGAATTAGGAATTAGTTCCTGAAACTAGGGAGTTTAGTTAGGATGAAAGATTCTCTCCAACTAGTTCTCCTAGATTAGTGTTTTGTTGAGAAAATATCTCAACCAAGTTTGTTCAAGGTAGATGCACTATCTTAAGACAAACTTCCTCATGTATTTATTTGAACTTTTACCATTCTTTGTACATTGCATTACATGATGAGAGGAATACAGTAAGGCTAAGGCCTTTTTTGCCATTTCTATGTATCTGGTATTTTTGATGTATATTAATCTTGTTTAGTATCATACATGTGGTATCAGAGCAATTTTGGTTCTTACGGCCTATGTGAGTCCATCCATTTGCTATTAAAAGGTGCATGCAAGGACACGTGAAGCACTATTGAGAAGGGAGAAATTAATGAGATTCAATCATGTAACCAGGAGGAGTATCGCTACAATGGAAACAAAATCAGCGTAGAATTCTCGAACTTGTTGCACAACTTCATGTTCATGAGAATCTACAAGAATTTGAAGGTAGTGAGTCTTCAAAATGTTAGAAAAATATAGGTTATATTCACCAAACCGTGGATTACTTAAGTTCCGTTTTAGATGTTGAATGTTCTCTGTTGTTGGGTGCAAAAAGTAAACTGCTTTTAGGTGTATCATTACTTCTTTTGAAAGAAAATCCATTGTTTTTACAAGAAATACTTCCTTCTAAAGTAATTCTGACCGCGAGAAAACCACACTTGTAATGCTGACCATATTTGCATCAAGAAATAGGACTTGCCTCAAATGTTGCGAAGCATTCTGTTGACATAGTCCCTCACTGCAGTGACGACCATCCCTCACCGCAGTGAGCTGTCATTAGCTTCAGTTCCAACTCTCTGGCTTCTTCAGAAGATCCTTCTCCCAACTTACTATCTAATTTCACAGAACTCTTATTTGACGGCATCTTATTTGGCTTTTTATTAGGAAATGCTTCATGCTCATCAGGCTTACGCTTCTTTTGATTTCCCTTCCCGATGAGGTTTTTCTACATGCTCAGCCACGCCATTTTTTGAATCTTGGTTGGTATCCGGAATGTATGGTTTTGCAATGCTTCTAACAGCTTCCTTATCTTCATCAGTCCGGAATGTATGGTTTTGCAATGCTTCTAACAGCTTCCTTATCTTCATCAGTCAGTCTGTCCCATTCGAGCATTTTCTCTATTGGACTAGTCCACCAGCCAGTCTCTAGGAAGCATTTGGCATGACGCCAGGCCGGCACTTTCCCACGGAACTTGGGTTTATCTGATTCAACCATTTTTGAGATGCGGACTTCCCCTTTTACTATCTTCTCATTTCATCTTTTACACATTGAACGTGAACTTTTAGCACTCTCTATGGCATATTCACTGTTTCCATCATAAACCTTCAACATACTTCCTAAATTTTTGTTGATCTTCCCATCTAAGTGTATCAACCCCTTCAACATCATTTAATGTTTTAAATTGACCTTTTTTCCTCAGAATACATCCTGCATTATCCCACATAGGCATGAAGCTATCGAACTGTGTGGCAGCAATCATCTTGGCGATTCTCAGCACGTTTTTCTCGATGCTATTTTTTCATGTCTTGTAGGTCGATCTTGAAGACTTGTCATATACGATCTTCCATGGTTTTGAAGGATTTGCCATCGAATCAAACTGCTTCTGGCTTCAATGCTCGAAGCTCGCAAAGGATACGGTGATACGCACAACGGAAGGTAGAGTGCCCTACGTTCATTAAGAGTAGAATGAAGCAGCCCATATTCTAAGTCAGATTTAAAAAAAAAAACACAAATTCAAAGGCCAAGTCTTTATTTTTAAAATGAATTTTGCACTAAAGTTCTTTTAAAGTAATTCTCTTTTAAATTAAACGGGCATATCAAGCGTGTATTAAAAGTATAAGTCAAGTTGGAATGGTTAAATAAGGGTTAAAAAACAATGAAGATAAAGTGTTTCTTTTGGAGAGATAAGGTTATGAAAGCATTATTTTAAAGATTTTTAATCATGATAAAGTTAATGGAGTAATAATGGAGTAATAAGGGTATTTTTTTAGTTTGTACAACATTTATGGAGTGATAAGTTATATTTTGTAAATCTTTGGAGTGATAAGGTTGTAACTGGTTTGAAAACTTCCATTTAATTTTGAACACAAGTTGCTTTAAGAATTTTTAGTTTTGGAATTATCATTGCTTGAAAAGTTGCAATGACAATGTTATGAGGGTGAAGGTTGATGTACTCCAGTAGTTAATAAAATCATAATTTTTGTGGTGCTTGTGTCCTAGATTTGACGAAATTGAATAAGGGGATCTTAGGTACACCGTGTGTAATGAATGTGTGTGCATGACTTGTGTTCAGATTATCAAAATGCTCTCTTTGTCTTATGCTTAAACAACTACATGCACATAAGCAAGCTTAAGTATAAGAACACTTAATCAAGCTTAAGTATACAAGCACAAAGTGCCACATCATCAACTTGATAAGATGATCTTCCAATAGTACATTTCACATCATGTAACCAAAGCAATCAAATTAAGGATGCCACAAAATCAAGCATTTCAAGCCATGGCGACATCAACATCATCAACACTTTTTATATCACTTGCAAAAAACAATTTTTAACTGAATTGTATTGGTGCATTCTCGGTTGTAACTGACACCCTAATTTGAATTGTTCAGGTGAATACATTAAGTCAAGTAAGTATTCAACTGAGTCGTCAAGATTGAACTTGTCATTTGTCTCTTGGGTGCATTTTAGACAATGTTCGACACCCTTCCTTTTTTAAAAATAAACACATTTAGTGAGTACATTCAAGAAAGCACAAAGTGTCAGTAATCAATCAAGCAAGTTCAAGCAAGCCATCTAGAAATAAATCATCATCAAACGAGTGTGAATTCTAGTATTCTATTCTTCAAGTGAACATCAAATCAAGCTAGTGTTTAACGCAAGTGCAATAAACAACCAAACAAGTGAGTGTGTCATTCAAACAACAAAGCAAGCGAGCATGTCATTCAAACAACAAAGCAAACAGGTGTATCATTCAAACAACCAAGCAAGCGAGCGTGTCAAAATCAAGTGCGGAAGTTCAAAGCATGACTTCTACAACAAATGAGCCAGTGTGAAGTTGATTGAAGCATTTACAAAGTGTTAGTGAAGCATTCAAGAAAAGTGATCATCATCAAGCGAGTGTGAAATCAAGAGTTCAAGCAACCAAGTTATAAAACTCTAGCAAGTGTTTAAAATATCAACAATAAGAAACCGTACAAGCAAGCCTGAATTCAAAGTGAGCAAGCTGACATGGCGACACACATTCAACTGTCCCAAATTCTTAACAATTTGATTTTATCATCAGCTGGTGACATGGTGAACATCAACAAAACAACTCTTGCTGATATTAAGTGCATCTTCAACATGCACATGAAATGATTAAGTTCCTTCAACTGGAGTCGCAACTACAAAGAACTCAGTTGCTAGAGAAGGGCGATACTTCCAAGTCTTTGAACAATACAAATACAACTGATAATTCCAAGTCACTGATCCAACCAACTTCAAGTGTCGAAGTGATCCCCAATCTAGTTCAGCTTTCTTTCAAACCAATCATCAAGCCATGGGAACAAATCCAAAGTAACATAAATCGACAAGTCTTAGGAGATGTCAAAGATGACACCACCTTGCATATCCCAGATTATTCAAGGCCCATTAAGTTTGTTAGTGCAGGGTTTCTTACACAAATCACATCAGCTAGTTCTGAGAAAGTTGAAGACAAACAAAAATACACACAAATTGAAGTTGTAGACAAACAACAATACATGCAAACTGAAGTTGCCATCAAACCAAAATGCCTTCATTTTAAAAAACTGGTCATCTCAAAGATCAGTGTTTTGATCTCCATTCTTGTCACCATTGTGGCAAGTCAAATAATTCATCAACATAATGTGGAAAACAACAACAATCAACCATATTGAAGATCAATTATTCATGGATTGATCCCTGGGAATGGTCAACCACGGTCAGAAGATTGTATAAGTTTTACCATCAAATTCACTCACACATATTGCATCCAACATTAAAAATGAAGATGGTACTCTCATGCAGTTGAACAGGGGAGTACACCAGTGAAACACTCCTACATCTGAAGGGGGGAGTTCAGAAATAATTTGAAGACGATTGTCTCTCCTTTTAGCTCACAAAGGGGGGAAAATGTCAATGAAATTGATAGTGGTTGTGAGACTGAAAGTTTCAACAACATCAGCAAAGCAGCCAGTGGTCATTTTCATCAGTGAATGAGCATCAACAAATTCGCCAGTGGGCGATCAACAGCAAAGTCAACAGTAAGAAGTTTTCAAACACAGCAAAATCAATATTGGGTTATTTTTCTTCAAATCAGCCAATGGGCATCAACAACAAAAGCTGCAGTGAGCAGTTTTCGACATCAACAAATTTGCCAATGCGCAGTCAACATCAATGTAGCCAGTGGGCATTTTCAATGTTTTCTCAATGGTCAAAGGATGTTGATTTCAAGCAAAGGATGGTTGGATCCTTTTTCAGCTTGGCACGTGATGGAGTTGTCAAGTGACATTCAGAGATGAATTAGACATGTAGCTCACTAACGGTCTCTTCATATTCTAGTTTTTTCAGCATCCAGCTTTGGCGGTTTTTCAAGTAAATGTTTTTTAAGGATCAACTTGAGAACTTGGAAGAGGGTTCCTTGTTCTTATTTTTTATTTATCATTTGGGGGGGGGGGGAATGTTAGCCTCATTCTCATAATAAAACAATTATAAATCCAAAATTATAATTAAATAAATCAAATGTTGAGAATTAAGAGTTAGTTCCTCAAACTAGGGAGTTTAGTTAAGATGAGAGATTCTCTCCAACTAGTTCTCCTAGATTAGTGTTTTGTTGAGAAAATATCTCAACAAAGTTTGTTCAAGATAGGCACACTATCTTGAGAAGAACTTCCTCATGTATTTATTTGTACTATTATCTTTCTTTGTACATTGCATTACATGATAAGATGAATATAGTAACGCTAAGGCCTTTTCCGCCATTTCTATGTATCTAGTATTTTTTATGTGTATTAATTTTGTTTAGTATCCTACATTGTAAAGGGGTTGATGCATGCCAAGAGGAACGTTTTTCAAAACTATCCCGATGATGTTTTCCGAGTACACATCCAGAAAAAACACCATCTCTGCAAGATACCATAGGAAGACTTGTCACCATATTTTCTTTACATGGATTTTGAAGGGATGATAGTTTAAGTGACCAAATTGCTCATGCAAAAGTTTGCTTACTTCATTGTTATGAGCAAAAAATATCGAGGGAAGAGTTGATCACCCAAAGTTGTTAAAATTATATAACCATGTAGAATCATCAACAATGTCAATAGTTAAAATATGTCTAGGATCTCTTAGGTCCTTAATTACAGCATCATGAGGTGAAAGTTAAACGATTTTACCTTCACTTGAATGAGTCATCTGATATACAGATATAAGGTTGCACGATAATGTAGGAACACATAATACATCATTAAATTGACCAATGCCTAGATGAATAGTTCTAGTCCCTACAACACTAAGAGATCTATCATCACCAACATATATATTTTTGGTGTTACAATTATTTAAAGAAGAAAACATGGCTTTGTTTTTGGCCATGTGATAAGAAGCTCAAAAATCAATGAGCCACTCATGAGAATGAGAAGAAGAAGATACATTTAGTGCATAACCAGACCGATATGCTTGACAAACACATGCAAAAAGTGTTATTCCTGAAGATGAAGTTGAAGTTGAAGAGTGCTCCAAATGGATTTTATGCTTCTTCATTGCTACTTCTAATGCTTCCATCTTTATAAATAATTTGGATTCTAAGTGGCAATCATGATTACAAAAGTTGTAATCTCTACCTGTCTTCTTCCCTTTTTTTATTTGCCTTATCATTTTGTTGAATTGATTTTTCATTTTGAGACTGAAATTTCTTGGGACCCTTATTTTGTTTAGGACCATTCTTTTAGGATGCTGCTTATTAGGATTCTTTGAATTTGGTTGCTGCTAGGTTGCTAAGGCTTTCTTAGAAGAGTTTTCAGTATTAAGAAGACCAATATGTAAGAGTTTTTATTGTTCTCTTATTAAATAATCACAAAAGGCATCAAAAGACGAGGACTTGTAGGCTTGTCCTTAAGAAATAAAGGCTTCTCTAGTAGAATGGAAGTTGGAAACAAACGCACAGTGTGCTGGTCCTAACTTAGTAAGAATGGAATAGATAAGGCTACCATCTTCTTTCTAAACCTTAACACCTTCGAAGAGAAGTCTAAGGGTTTTAAACATAGACAAAAAATCTTCAATGGAAGAAAATTTATTGGGGTCCAACGTAAGCAACTCATTTTCGAGTTGATGGGCTCTAATTTCATTTTTAATTCCAAAAAATTTATTGAGTTGTTTCATTGCTTCATCAGGAGTATCAAGCTTTGCGATATGGAATCTAAGGTCTAGAGAAATAGACATCCCTATCAACCCACGTGCTTGATCTTGCTTATTTTCCCATTTTACTAGCTTATCTTCATCTTTAGGTTTAGATTCTTGGCTTGAGGCTATTCTATAAAGACCTTTACTTCTAAGTAAATATACAATGTAGGATAACCATTGGAAGTAGTTGGTGTTCTCAAGAATAACTACGTATGGACTTTCCATTTTAAAAGAAACTAAAGCTGAAGATGTTGAAACTAAGTTTCCAATGGAAAGATCTTGAAAAAATTAGGTCGATTAAAAAAATGGCTCTGAAAATGGCTTCCAGATGAAGAAGTTGTAGCCTTTTGAAGAAAAGTTGTTGAAGATGTTGACGAACTACGTAAACGTTGGGAAGTCAATGATTTTATATTTAAAAAACACCCCCCCCCCCCCCCCTCCTTCAAACAATAATTTAATTAGCTCACTTAAAAAAAATATATAAGTGACTTCGGAATTATAAGTGACCCTCGCTTTTAATAATGGGTGAGAATACTTTTACATATAGTAAAAAACATAAGTTACATGTGCTTTTTGAAAAAGTAACTCAACAAAAAGAAAGACTTGAACCTAAGACCTCTATTCTCATAAATTAACTTTCAACCAAGTGAGCTAGTTTAAAAGGTTAGTAATTTTTGGAAATGAGGAAGGGAGCTTCTTCTCTTTCTTTTTCATTCACTCAAGCTTTGGAGTCTGTGCTTACTTGAAAAACCTCTTTTTCCCTACAAAACCAAAAAAAACCACACAACCCAAAATGAACATGCAAAAGAAATCCAAGCCTTATGGCTTAAAGTTAGATTTGGCTAGAAACTAAATATTTTCTTCAATGTTTCTAATTTTCTGAGATTACACTAAGGCGCAACAGAAAAGAGCATACACATGGGAAAAATATTTTCTTTCTGTTTCTAGTTTCCCCAAATCACATAAAGTCACAGAGCAAGGAGCATACACAAAAATGAAAGGTATATATTCGGTAATAAATTTTTTTATATAGGACTATAAATCGAAATAAACAGAGAGATAAATAACCGTAGCTCCAAATAAAGATTGTAAATGTCTAGATCTTAAAAATGACCTAGCTAGGGCTATTGGAAACCTTTTCGTGTGAAATAAAAGGGGTTCCTCACTAGAACACATGCTCCTAACACAATAGAGCAGTCCTTTAGGCCTGAAAGTGGTCAGAAATCGTAGATCTAGGAAACTACAGTCGGATGCAGTTGTACCAGCTTTGGATTTGGATCACCAACAGATGTGGCCCTCAAATAGCTCTGATACCATGTAGGAATTTACACGGTAATTTCCTTAGATAGAACACCAAAGGACACTGCTCGCAAACACATCATAGATCAATACATCAATATTCTTGACATGGTTAAAACCCTCAAAGAGGGAAACAATCCACAGCTTGAGCCAATGCGGCCACTTTAGGCAATTTATTAATGTAAAAGAAAGAAAATTTACATAAGATTCTCTCATGAACGACCACCTTACAAATGACCCTCCATGCTCTTTAAATAGAGATCATGGACCAATCAGGTGTTAAGCCACAAATCAAGTGTCGGTAATACCGAGGAGAGAATGAACCGTCAGATCACTTCATGTCTAGAACATATCATGACCATCAGATTTTAAGTTACAAAAACTACATATTAGAGAAACACACTTTACCTAACTATACACTAAACTGAGTTATACTTAACTATTTCCTATGTGTCGGAATATTCAAACAATATTTGATCTTATATGTCAAACAAAGCTCGAGGTATGCATGCACGATATAAAATAGGTGAAGGTAGATGAACCATATTGGGAGAAGCAATACAAGTCATTCCTTTGATGGGCTAAGCCAAATAATCAGTGGAATTTGATTCTAAATGGTTGGAGAAGGTAGGAATCCATGACATGATTGGTTCCTCATTGATAGCAGATATGCAGGGTATGAAAGAAGAGGTTGCAAAATACTTGATAAGTAGATATCACAATGATAAGCTATACCTTGCCCAACCTCAGTTGAATTCGAAGACTACAATCCATTTAATTACAAGACTTCCATATAAGGGAGAAAAGGTGCATAATACAATCGATTGCAACAAGTGGGTTACAAAATTTACTAGCAGGTTTTCTGGGGTAAATTAAAGACATTTAGTGATTAATTAGGTTCAGGCCCCTATGGTAAGATGGACTTGTATGGTTGTTTCCTTGTGTCTCATAGCTATTGGTCAGTCCTCAGATGTTAAATTAAACATGTTGGAAGAAATTGGTGAGATAACGAGCTCCAGGAATGCATATAAATGGGAAAAATATGTTGCGGATCTAATCAAAACTAATTATTAGGAGTGCCAAACTTTGGGTAAATATATCCACTTTCCATATTTTCTCATTTGGTTAGCCATGAAGTCTAGTCCATCGATTGAAGAGACTGAATTTACTAGGAAGGATATGTCTCTCATGAATAACTTCAATATTTTCTCACATCGTTGGTTAGGTCAACCATAGACTCTAGGCTCCCATGAGTTATATAGAATTTTTTTATTGAATATTAAATCATCTTCTAACAAACAAAGAATTCTACAGCATGTATGTGAGGGATTGCCACCATGTTCCCATATACAATTATGTTTGAATGTTACCAAAGTTTGGTATAACAATTATGCTAAGGTGGATCCTCAAGGACTACCTTATCAACCCTTTGTTCACCAAGTGTTTGATGAATTGGGCCAACAATCTAATACAAACTATCTCATTAATCCTAGAGTCTTAAATTTGTCTGTAGACATTATCACCATGTTCTTTGATGTGGAGTTGGAAGAGGAGCCAAAAGTTACACTATACCTGCATCCCTTCAAAGTTGATTTGTCATTTCCTAATAGAGCCATCACAAAATTCCAACTAGGAAGAGTCACATAGTCCCAATTTTAGTTTGATTTCCTCTAAAGGAGTTTAGTGGGAAGAGGTACCACCAAAAATTCATCTACGGAAACCTTAGCAGCAAAAAAAACTTGATGAAGTTGTCCGACAAGTGATTGAATCTACTAAGGCGAAAGGTAAAGCACTTAAAAAGCCATGAAAAAAAAAAATGGTTTCATCCATTAAAGCAGACATTCAGCAAGTAGTAGGAAATGTTAAGGACACTTTTGTGGAGAATATCCAACAAAAGATGGAAGAAATTGATCAAGCTTCATTGGGACATAATCATGTGTAGATTGGAAATTCTACTAATGAGGAGAATGGTGGTGTTACTCATAAACAAAATGAGACTTCCGATCAGGGACATAACCATATGGATCAAGTTGCAGACACATATTCCAAGCAGGTAATATTTTAAGGATGGAAACTTATCTTAAGATTTAGAAACTTTGGTGAATCTTAATAATCCTCAATATGTAAACTATAAGTTTTTTAGTGATATATTTGGAAAAATACTCAAATTTATAATGATCTTTTATATAGTCTCCGTAAAAATTTGGCAATTTTTAACGAAAAATATTTTATACTATAAAATTTGGGCGAATAACATTAAAAAAAAAATTGAAATTGGGGAATCTATTTTTTGGAAAAATCATGAAAAGATAGCCCACTTGCAAATATTAGCCCCTAAAATTTTCCATGATTCCAACACTCGAGATTGAAATTGATATAACCAAAGATACACCTCCTAACTCTCCAACACATATTGAAGAGGAGAAACATCAATCGGATCAAAATTTATCAGATCAAAAGAATTAACAAAATAAATTATCGGAACATACTTAATTGGACGACATAGTTAGAACCCACAATCCGCAGAGTCAACATATGACAATTGTGCCTACAAAGCAACAATAACTAAAGTACCATCAAATAATCCATTAGTCACTCAATCTATGTTGAATGGCATGATGATCCAACATCAACAAGTACATCTGGAACTCAAGTTAAAAAAGAACATATTGACATTTGTACCAAGTTTGTTGACTTAACGCTTGCTAGTGATAAGCAAATTTTTTAAGTTTTAGAGAATTATATAAAAGCATTCAAATTGCAGATGAAAAAGTAGAAAAAGGACATGAGTAAGCTTCAACAAAGTCAGGAACGAGAAAGGGATATTTGGTTGGATTCTCAACACCAAGCAGCAGAAAAATTTAATGTGAGCATTCTAGTTGAAGTTGATGATCATCTCATCGCCTTCCAATAGTTGGTGTATCAGTGGTTGATAGAAATGAGTAGCTTAGCATAGAGATAACCAAGTTACAAACCAAATTAGCAATCATAGGAATTGAACAGTTAATAGAGATTCTCCAAAAGGCTCATCATAAATTATTGACAACCAAACAAACATTAGAACACACAATCGAAAAAGGTTGTGCTTTAACGACTACACTAAATAATTGGCCGGCCTACTTGGCATCGACTCATAGTGACATCATAGCACAAGACATGGTGATTCATGAATTGGCCTTGAGGGAAGTTGCATATCCAAGAGCTAAGAAAGCACCAGTCGATAAGCTAGAACAAGAATGGGAAATTTATGCACAATCGATGCAAAATGAGTGTCAATGGATCAGAGAAGGAAACAAAGCACAGAAGGAAGCCAATAATGCCTTAGAATTTTTGGAGGGAATACTTAATCATCTTTTGCAGCTTGAACAGGCCAAACCTTTCAACCAAAGGGTATCAGAGGAGACATTGTTGGAGAAAGAGTTGAATTTATGGTGTACCTTAAGGAATCAAGTGCTTAAGAAAGGCTATTAGTTCATTAATGATCAATCTTCAATAAGCCCCTGCATATTTTTGCATCAATCATCTCTCGGACTGTTTTCCTAAATATGTCACCACGACCACCAATCTATTCTTCATTGCCACAAACCCCATGGACCACCCATCAATTTTATGCACCCTGTATCTCAACATGTGCTACAACCTCATAACAACAATCGCATGAAGTCAAAGTGGACCAAGCAGTACATTAGTCCATAGAACTAGTTCATGAAGATCCAAGCAAGCCTTCAAATCACTTCTCAAAGAATAAGTTATTCCTTAATTTATCTTTCATTTCTTATTGTAATCTATTTTGTCCTAAATTTGTGTTGAATCTTCAGCTCTCAATGAGCCAACGACACAAATTGTATAAGTTGTAATGATTTTCCTATATCAAACTTTATAAATTTCCAGGATAAAGAAGGCTTTGAGGGTAGGGGAGATGTTGAAGGGGCTAGTCTACTCATTCGACTAGCCGAGTCGAGTCAAAATGTATACAATGTAAATACAACTATTAAGATGATATCTAAGCTTCGATTAGTTAAAGTTTGGTAGAGAGTTAGACTATTGGATCTGTCCTCCTGTGATATAAATATTTGTCTATGCATCAATATATTGCTTTTGATTGGCTTTTAAGAGATATAATATACAATGTGCTTCAGTTGTTTCTCCACTACTTGTGTCTCTTCTCTTTCTCTTTAATTATGTGATATGTTGTGTGAATGCTTGATGTCTTTGCTACTCGTAACTATGTACACTTTTCCCTAGATTGCAACAAGGACCAATCTCTTCTTCTAGTTTCCTCCCACTAATATATATTGTGTTATTTATGTTTATTTGTTTGAATGAAAGGTATACATACAAGGGCTTCACTCTCCAGAATTTTTTGAACCATAGGATGGATGGACAAAGCTTAGATGAAGGGATGATAGATATTTTTTGAAACTTTTCGAGATTTTGTGATAACAATGATGACTTGATAAAAATATGATAAAATGAGAGAGACCATATATATATTTACTCATTAATATATACAATTTTTTTATTTAAAAAATATATATTGTAGCTTGCAAGTGAACATTATCCCATGCTCTTCACCTAATTAAAAAAAACAACATTTATTTGATGTCCTTGTGGGATGGAAATCAAAGTTCCACAAACAAGAAATAATCAAAATACATTGCATGGTTTTGTTTAAAAAAAAAATGAAAACCATAGCCTTGGGTACAATCCATATCCTCCTAGGCATCACAGATTATACTAGGTGTCTCCAAATTGCTTTTAACAGATACCTACCACAATGAAATATTACATTAATGACTCCAAGTTGGTTTTAGAACACTACACATTTTAAGAGAAATACTTCCCACTAGATTTTAATGCATACATATTAAATATTTTTCTTTTTTCTTTGAAAAAATGTTTAGAGTTCCTTTAAATAGTCTTTTAAGGTTAAATTAGTAGAAGATTATTGAGGTTAACAATAAAACTTATGATATAAATATTACAAATATATCTAGAAATTATGGTAGAATATTAGTTATCAAGATGACATTGTATTATGCAAAGGTTGCAATAAAACCTTCAATTTATGGTCCAATCAAATGTTTGAAAAATAACTTTTTAATGATATTAAAAAATAAATATTTATTTTTCAAAGTTAAACATTATAATTTGCCTTGATCAATGTTAAACTAAATGTATCTTGATAAAGACTAATAACATATACCTAAACAAATAAAATAACCATACCCACCTAAAGACGTTAAGTCCCCTCAAAATTAATTGGGTCTGATTGATAATTTGTTTGTTGGCTCTCCTTCCCTTCCATACTTTGCTTCTTTACTTAAATGACTAAAATCTAACATTACAGATTTAACAATTCCAAAATATTTTAGAATCTCCATTCCATATAAAAATAAATTTCTAAAAAACAATATCAAACACCCTCTTACATATTATTTCAAATTCCCCTCTAATATTTTAATTATATTCAATATATCCTTCACTATCCATCTTAATTTCCATATTCTACACTCATCAAACTATAATATCTAATATATATATAGATGGATATATCCTTCACTCATCCATCTTAAATTTCCATATTCTACACTCATTATATAATTTAATTTATTTATTTATTTTTAATAATAAATTATTTATTAATTCTATCAATGTGTTAAGTATTTAGAAAAAGTTTATAAAATTTACTATGATTTCGGAAATATGTGTCTCACAATATTTATTCCTATGTGCAGAGAGGAATATGAAAAAGGATCCATTCCTATCAATGAATCAGGTTAAGACACAGAGTTTAGAAGGGCCGGATCATTGCTTCCTCGGCTCTTCTTTATACTATGGAGGCCCAGATGAAAATTATACACCTCCAGAAACAGAAAAGATCAACCAGGATGAGGTGAACTCTTATCGTAAATTGAGTCATTTTTAAAAATTATTCATGATTTTAAATACATGCAACATTTTGATGTGAGATATAACAGTAGTGTTTTTTATTTTCCAAAAAAATAATAGATTAAAACGAAAGTGAAGCAGTTAGAGGAGGCTATGGACCCTTTTAATCCTGAATTTGCAACCAGAGGAAATTGGTGGGAAGGTAAAATGTCAATAACAATGTATAAGAAATTTTAAGTTATATTTTTTTGTTATTATATTAAAAAAAAATGGATTATATTTTATAAAAAAATAAAGAAAATTAGATTATATTTTGGTTTTTCTTTAGATTTCGTTATATTTATAAATCATGTTTAGATTTTTTATATATAAATCATTTTATTGATATTAACCATTTGCCTTGACTTGTTTGGCTTGTTGCAGGTTCTTGTATTATTGAGATTTTACACCTTACAAATACTTTTCTCTTTTTTTGAGTAAGTTTCAATTGATTTATAATTTTTCTTATATAGTTTTTTATTTTTATTTATATCAATAAGTATTAAGTATTAAGTTTAATAAGTATTTGAAAATAATTGTGATAATAAATTTTGATTTGATTTATGTAGGTACAAATTATGTCTACCCAATTCTGCAATGTGGGAAAGATGCTAAACTCTACAAGGTGGAGTATTAGACATGTTAAAGTTTTCCTGTGATAAATATAAACTATTTAAATAACTATTTTAAGTTTTCTATTTTTGTGTAATATGAGCACCTCACAATTAGTGTGGTGCTCAATATTTTCCTAATATGTAATAGCTATTGTTTGTGTTTATTATTTTGATAAAAAAAAGTTGTTGTGATAATTAGTGTTATATATTTTTTATTATGTAGGAGTAGAATATGTAATTTTTTTCTTTAAAAAAATTATGGAAATTGGTAATTTAAAAAAATTGATTTAAGTTAAATTTTGGATTAAATTTATAGATTATTAGTCTAAAATAATAGCACTATAACCCAAAAATATATTAAAAACCTCACAAATTAAATATTTAAAATATTCATGACTTTACAAAAGTAACACACTAAAGTAATGAGATATACACATTTCTATCCTTAATACCAGAAACCAACTTTATATCTCTAAAAATATAAAGACTTTTTAAAAAGTAAATATATAAGAAAATATTTACATTTCTATAATTCGTACCTCTCATCACAATTACTATGTGTTAAGATAAATTTAAATAGTTATTTTCATTTTTTATTCCAATTATTTTAAAAACAATTATTTTTCAAAATAAATAATAAAAATTAAAAAAAAAAAAATTATAACGTTTAGAACAACAACTTCATTCATATATTTTTTTATTGAAATATGAAAATGTAAATATGTCATTTTCTAATGCTATTTCCTTCTACATGAATTTTACAAGGTTTTTTAAATATTTTTTTTTATAATTGAATATGTTTACATGTCTAAAGTTTTTTTTGATGAGTTTGCATTTCTAGAGGTTTTTAACCATCGCTCTATGCTTATGTCAACAAAAATAATGTGGTAGCTTTCATTGTTGTGCAACTCGTTATGTTTAGAGATGTAAACAAGTTCTTGAAGAGTGTTACAAAGTTACAAAGGGTTGTTCTTACACCATATGGGATAGTATATATCTATCTCTACCTTTATTAATGTACAAACAATGCATGAATATTTTCTTACAATTATAATGCATTATAAAATTTCATGTGTTTGTTTGGTAATGTATTTGAATAGAGTGAAAGTACAATAATAAAATGATTATGAAATAGGAAGAAGTATTTTTTTTTAAATTCCAAAATCAGCCTATGCCCATTCGTTATGTAGTTCATTGAACTAAACATTGTTGGACATGGGCATTATGTAGTACATTGAACTAAACATTGCTTGACACAGTATAAAGTTCTTGCGTTTTAATTTTTTTATGTATATTAATTTTTATAAGGTCAAAAATAGTTTATAAGATTATTATCCTTTCTGTTTTTAGCTTTGAGCTGGCCCAATTCTCTGAGAGTCTGGTGGCAGAAAATACAATATTATGGGATCGATGCTAACATATTGTCAAAATTCTCTTTGATATCTCTAAAAGCATCACATTCCAAAATGAAATGTTTTTTTCCATTCCACTACCCGAGACGTGCAAAACTTACACACCCCCTCTTTGTTCTTCCCAAGCTTCTTTAGGTATTTTCCATCGTTTCGACATTTCACACCAAAGTTGATGCAAGTTAGTTCTTAATTGAGCAATAAGAATATTTTCTCTCCAAGGAATGCTAGCTCCAATGTACTCTTTTTGTTTGAGATCACAAGTGGAGTTAAATTCCTCATCATAATACTTTTTCTTTCTACCCAACTTTTTCATCATATATACAAAACTTCTCCATAACAAAATTTTTTAGCTCCTTGCTATTTGTGGGTGCAGATATTCCATTTTTGCATCCATTTGTAGTTTTGTCTCATCCATGCTTTTTTTCTTTTACTCATATCTTCATTGAACATAACTTTAAGTCATCTACCTACTCCCATTTGCTCAATTCCTTTTTAGATATCTTATGAGACGCACGATAGCAATTGCTTTGATGGGAGTTGTTTCTGTTTCACTCAACATTATCTCATAAGGAACCCAACTTTTTATTTTGAATTTGCTCATGGTAAAATGTTTTTGGATTTTCTCAATTTGTTCCATTTTGAGACGGGGTGTTGTTAGCCCACAATTCACACCAATATAGCATCTACATTTGTTTTGAAGATCATATAATGCTTGTTAGGCCTCGAATATGCCTATTTTTCCATCGTATAACACCATTATTCATAGCCTAAATGTCTATATTTTACACTCATTTCATTCCATAATTTGACAACTTGCTACCAATTCATATTCTACACTTTGCGGTTGATTATCATTAGTTTTCTTAGATTTTCTATGATTAGAGATGATTCTGTCATGATTTACTAATGACAGTTTTTGCTAAGTTCATTTGTCTCAAGGTTCCATTTCTGAAATTATTCATGAGCCAATTAAACTAAGTTGCTACAAGTTAAAATCTCAATTTGTGATCAAACAGGGGAAAATATTGAGATTCTGATACACCGGTTTTGTTGAAAGTACCCTCATTTAAGTAACCTAGAAACTATTTGGCAAAATTCATCATTATGAGGAAGTTATGATCAGGGGAATCTTAAGTACATAATCAATGCTAGAATTCTCTGCGTAATTATTGAATTGATGAATTGTTTCAGTCAGCCATAGTTTCGACTCAGCCAAGTGGGTTAGCCATGATTGGGCGAGTTGGTTGCACATTCTAGAAGACTCTAATTTGGCATGTTCTTCCACTCTATGTAGCTTTGATCCATTCCATTCCATAGTTAGTGATTTGCTGAAACTATCCTCTCCAGTTTGTTATCGGCTAAACTCTTTAAAATCCTGATGGAGGATACACATAGGGATGGTTTTCTGTACAAAGGAGCTAGGACAGGTAGCAATCAGAAGGATTGTATGTAATCTTGTTTAAGCTATGAATACAGTGGAATATTTGATGGAGTTTGTTTAAATGCGTGATTGTTGAACCATAACACAAAACTCTCATTCTGCACTCAATCTGTTGCATGTATTAATGTGTTTTTTTAATTTTTAAAAGAGTACCGTGTTAATTTAAACATGTTACAAGAGTGGCAAGGGTCCACCACCAACTGGAAGCAAGTTTTGTAAACATCGTAGGATAGATCTAGATGCAGGGATTTTATTTTGAAATCATTTGTTAATTAGATCTCATAATTTTGATTCTGTACTCAAGGTTGTTATTTGTTTTCTTGAAATTAAATAGACATATCATCTCCAATTCATTGCAAGCTAATGAATGGTGTTGATCAATGATTTTATTGCATGAATAATCCATTTGTTATAGGTTTATGATTGGAATACCTTAAAGATAAAAGAAAGGAGAAAGCACTCTCCAAGGAAGTTAAGAAAAAGTATGGCACATGTAGGGGTGTGTGTGGATTAGACATTCCCAATATAAATGATCACATGGTCATATTTTCAACATACTTAATGGCATGCCAGTTATTATGAAAATGATAGAAGGACCAGGTCCAAGCAAGAGTAATAATAATGACAACTAAGTGCGCAACACGGGTCTAAATGAAATGGGCCACGTTTCTGCTCAACTGGTTTTTAATCAATTTCTAGGAAGTGCAAGAAAATAATGCAAAGTTCCACTACATGTGGTTTCTAATATTGATCACACTCGTCACTTGGATGGAACTAGAGGAGACACAGTTCATAACTACAAATGATAAGTTGTTCATGGCACCTCAATATAGCTCCTTATGGCATACCACAAACAAGGGTTAGAAACAACGTAATAATGTTATATTTTATGTGTTTAAGGAAATTGTGCAGGAAATAATAGAATTCATCTCGCACATACCACCCCTGAATCATTGAAATATATAGTTCAATAGTGCACTTCAAAAGAACTCCACACTTCATGTGTATACAACAAAAGAAGGATCTCACAAAGAAATGGTTACCAAGTTGTTACAAGATAACACAACACAAAGTCAACAATATTATTAATGATTGGGAAGCATACTAGAGGGTCCCAGTGGAAGAGGAACCCAAAAATATTGAAAATAGCAAGGAATAGTCAATTCATGAGTTCGTGCGACATATTTAGCAAGGGGTTGGCACAATAGATACGTAGGATGAGGATCATGTGTATGTCAGGGAAAAGAGGAAATAGAAGTAGAATATGAGCAAAGGGACCTATTGCACATGTCTAAATTGAAAATACACAAAGCTAGTAGATACTTAAGGCTAATCATTAACTAACAATGACTTAGAAACAATTGGGGACCGAGAAAAGGAAATCACTAAAGAAGAATTAACACGAGAGTAGCTAGAGCATCTACAATAGTTATTTACAACAAGTAGATAGATTCCAATGCAATCGGGAGGAAAAAACCAGAGTACCTAGACCACAATTGAGCCACATTCAGTGAAGTCACAATTGTTAACAACACTAAGAGAGAAACACTTCCTACAGATATCACCACATGTGTTGGGATTTCTTTTTGAAGAGATGCATATACAAGCATGCTTGAGCTAAGCCATTTATATTTGACTTTGTCACAATTAACATAGGATATTCTATATCAATTCTAGTATAATATTGGCCAATAGATATAGATCCACATAGTAACAACAACAAATGAATTGGTACAATTGTCCACCACACGTGATGCATTGAAGATAGAAAAAATGTTGTTATTGGTAGAGAAAGAATGATGAGAGTACAAGCTAACGAAAGTAATTGAGAAGGCCTACAAAAACCTCCCAAAAGCACCAATGGAATTAGACACACCAATAGAGGGGGAAATAATAGAGATTAGAAAGTACATAGAAAAACTCAAGGAAAAGATTGTAGAGAAGGAGTCACAATACCAAAAGAGCAGGGGCACCATGAAACGGAACAAATAGTCTCAATGACTATAAAATGACTAAAAGGATTGGATGAAGAATGCTTCAAACTAAACAATAAAGGATAGAAGATATGGACAACATCAATGGAGATTTTATAACTTAACGATAGAGTGCAAAAAATCTCGATTGCACAGGAATAAGCTTAGAAGCTCTAAGATAGTTTTAGCACCTTACAACCCGCTAAGCACAAGGAAGCCATGAAAGAAAGAATGCAATTGGAAAAATGGCTAAATAACATGAGAATTAAGTAGCAATATCTAGCATAGAAGTTTTAGATTCTACAAAAAGAAGCATTCACAGTCAATGATGATATCGTGATTGTGCACCAAAAAGTCACACGAAAAATATAAGACAATATAGATATGTTGAATACCTCCATGATAGTTGAGATAATAGATCATATCCAACGAACAGTGTAGCAAATCCAAACAAAGGTCACTATAGTGAACCAACATTTAAAGGCACTCATCCCGAATAAAGGGCACATTTCCCTCATTAGTGCGACAAAAGGACTAAGTGGTTTTGAACAAGCCATAGGTGAATGTTAGGGGCCTATTGGAGAAATATTTTTAGGAAATATTTTGAGGATCTACACAGAGAAGCATTGTGCAAAAGGATATCACACAAGAAATTCAGCTAAGGGTTACTGTGCGAAATGAAAAAAATAGGGAAAGTCATTAAGTTTAAATTAAGGGATTTTTCCCATGGTAATAATGATTTCCCATAGTAAAATTAGGTTTTGTATTAGTTTTGTGCCCTAATGTAAATCTATTAATAGTTAAATTCATGATGTAAAAGAGGGATGCATATGTACGGAAAGGCACTATAAACTTGTTGGATTAGGTTAGTGAGTCGCGACAATTGCAATGTAATGAATAACTTTCGAGAATAAAACAGATGTATTTTTGGGTTCATTGTCTATTATTTTGGATTATGGAATGGATGATTTGATTTACTTTTTATGATCTATGAATTATTAAATTATTGTGCGAATATAGGGTATACTTCAATTTATTTTTATGTTGATAAAAAGAGTGATAGCGTAGTATTTTTCTCCTTCATCACTAGAAAATTATCTAGGTTCTCACATTCCCTCATATATGCCTCAAGTGGGAATTCACTTGCTTGCAAGTGAATCAAGAAGGGCTAGTGTCTAAGGGGTTTAGTTGGTTGTTTTGCTCTAAACTCGGGTCTACCCTCTGTGCACAGACAAGGTCTTCACCCTCCTCTTTCACTCCTCAACTAGAGAGATTTATAAAAGTGAACTCTAATAGTGCATCTAAAGGAAATCCTAGCCTAGTAGGATATGGAGGATTTTTTAAAGATTAGAATAATAAGACTTTGATGGTACATGCAGCTAACTGCGACACAACTAGTAATAGCGTTGTAGAATTATGCCTTTAGAAAAAGGGCTTTAGTTGGCTCTCAATGCAATTTATTTTAACCTCCAACTAGATGGGGAATCACAATTGGCCATTTTGACTGCTCAAAAAATAATTAGTGGCACCCCCTTATCCAAATTGTCTAAGAGTTTGTGACTAGAATACTACATCTCCTACATTAGGACTATGATTTTTTTATGCATTATATTATAACTCCCACTCAAGAAGAGAACGAAATAAAGTAGATGATTTTTTAGCCAATCTAGGATACTAGGAAAACAAACCTCAATCTCACTACATCTTGGATTATAGTGGATTGGCTAAGTTGTTCAGTGTCTATGCAAGCCATTATGGGCGAGGATAATCACTTCCTGCTGGGGGTGGAAAATAAGGTGAATCGGTTGGTAAGGGGATGAGCCCACCACCCTACTATAGAGCATAACATTAATAAAAGGGGTGGCATGGATAAGCCCTTGGATGCATAGGCATGTTAGTGACCTTAATTAATTTAATCATGGTAAGAGGTATCTTGTATCGACACTTCATTTTTTAGTCCAAGTCATTGAATATTTTAACTAGGGATTTTTCCCATGCCCCCACTAAAAGTGGGATCTTTCTAGGGTTCCAATAACATTGAGGGACCATTCCATGCTAGATCTACAATTTCTATAGTAATCTCAATTATGATCCCTTTTATAGCGAATTTGTTTATGTCCCTTCCCAAATTTATGGTGAATTCTGTCAGTCTAAGTGAGGACCTAGTTATGTGGAGATGGATGGCTTGTGACTTGCAACAAGCAAGGAAGGATAGGTTACATAGGCAATGTAATGATATGGAGAACGAAATTTGTAGTGTAGAAAGAATTCCTTGGAATATTTCAGTGTTTCCACCTCATTACACCTTTCAATACTCCAGCTCTAGCTTGCAAACATAATTCCAATTAGGGGTAACTCTAGATTCTTTAGTCTGTAATATTATTCCTTCATGCATTGATGTATTTGGTCCGTATAACACCATTAGTATATTCAATACTAGATTACGATGGCATGGTTGGCAGTCAAGGGCTAGCAACTTGATTCATTTCCATGAAAAGGTTGCATTTTGTGATGCTTTGCTTTTAAAATCTTTCGCCCTATGTTGAATTCTATATTCTAGTATTTGACCTTGTTTTTCCTAGCTTTTCAATATCTCTTCAAGATGTGGATTCCTACTCTTGATAGATCTTGTATAGACTCTCGTAATCTTTCTCACTTGAGAATAATGCCTTGGGAGTTTGTGAAAATTCACCAAGGAGGTAGAGGTGAGAAGAATGCCTTGGGAGTGTGAAAATTCACCATGGATGTAGAGGTTTCAGCCCCCAAGGTCGCAATTGAGCCAATAGTAGGCATAGGAAGTAGATGACACTTTTCACTCTACTTTTCCTCTCAAATTCCATAATGAAATTCGTCATCTTGAATCTTGTGTTGTAGAGGACCAACAATTGTTTTCAAACTCGAAAATTCTGGAAGAGGTTTCACAATGGGTTCCTAGCCCTGGTCATACCAAGGGAAGGAACAAATACGTCAATTCCATCTCTTTACACTAGCAGATCAAGACTCTCTGATCCGGATTTAAATAGGAACGCAATAGATTACAGAGATAACCATAAATACAGAGATGCGATAACCATAAATAGAGAGATGCAACGGAAATAACACTTCATTTCATTAATGGAAAGTACCGAAATATGCTTACAACCAGAATTGGAAATAACCCAGCTAGGACGATGGTAGCTTATCTCTGAGAAGAGATGTGCGGCTACATGCCTCTGAACTGTTCCGAACTTTCTTTACAATGAGGCTCGAAGGCCTATTTATTGTTGAGAAACAATGGAAAACCCTTCACATTCCAAAACCTAACCCTAGAAGATGAAACGCCAAATTGTGGGCCCCGTTTTGGGTAAATTGGTACATCAATTTCCCGGGGTCGTAACTTTGGCATACGATCTCCGTTTGATGCGTATGATAGCTCGTTAGAAAGATCTATCCGAGAACTACCACTTTCGGAAGGGAAACATCAATCCATAGACCCATGTTGCCCCCATATTTCCCAAAAAACGTCGTTTAGGGCCTCAAAACGGCTCCGGAAGTTCGGGACCCGAAAAAACTGCTAAAAATAGTAAATTGTGCTACATTTACGGAAACTGAAAAACTGAAAGAGACAGTTGCGGGGGTCCAAATGGGATAGGTGGGTGGCCGTCAACATCCACCTGGATCATTCCTCCCCCCTTAGGAAGCAATGGTCCCCATTGCGTTGAGTTCCTCCATCTACTGAACTTGTTCTGCACTGTCTGATGTGTCCAGTAATGGTGGGAAGCATGGTCGACGTCGGTCCACATTGAACACTTGGTGCAGGTGAAGGAGTGGAGGAATGCTCTGCTCTAAAGCATTGTTCCCCACAAGCTTGGTACTGCTGTAAGGACCATGTTGGAGTGGTCTGAGCTTCTGATGGGTTCTGGTAAGGCGTTCTTTCTGTCGATGCAACCAGACTTTGTTGCCCACCAGAAACTTGTGTGGTACCCCTGTGGGTGAGGAGAAGTTGTTTCTTTGTTCTGTCATGACTGTATCCTTCTACTGCTGTTGCTGCATGGAGGAACCCTTTTTGGGGGTCATGGATGTAGCAACGATCTTCCCCTTACTTTGGGAGTGAACCATACAGATAAATTTCCTGGTCTGTGATATGAGCTTGCTGCCTTTCTTAGCAGTGATCAAAGAGGTGGCAGTAGGTGGGGCTATCTCTGGTATCCTGTATAATGAATTACTCAAAGAAATAATGACAACACGAGGCCTTATACACGGCATGTCGCCTCCACAAGTATGGTTGGCCTAATAATACATCACAAAAATCCAGAGGTGTAACATCACACAATACCTCGTCTGTGAATGGCTTGATGCTGTAGGGAAGGCGGCACTGCTGGCGAACTTTAAGATCTTGTCCTTCATGAAGCCACCCGATACTGTACGGCTGTGGGTGTGGTGTAGTCGGTAGGCCCAACCGCTTCACGACCTCTGCTGAAATAAGGTTCTTTTGGCTGCCAC